>JAJIBD010038289.1:0-39003 GCA_021461705.1 Cryptotis parvus | reverse complement strand
CCGGTCGCGAGAATGGATGAACACTCAGGGATCCGATGAGGTTTTAAAAGCTTTACTTATCACAGGTTCAGGCAGCCAAATCAGCAAAAGGGAAAAACCCGATGCTTAGGATTCCAGGCTAGAACCCCAGCCACGTGTAGGCCAAGATGGCGAACACCACGTGTGAAAGCTTCCAAGGGGGAATAAACGCTCAAGGCGAGATCCCACCGGGAAGAAGACCGGGAGAGCGGGGACCTGCAAGTTTATACCCCAGCAACCTCAGACCTTCCCTCCCATTGTTATGGAAAGCAGGGAGGGTCCAATGCTCCTAGGTAGTCCCTCCCTGCATCTCTACCTAGGGCCTTTACTGTGCTAATGTTTTGAGCCGGAATGCCTTTTGAAATGTAGAGAAGGGGTTTCTGAGATGGCATGTCACTGTACCAAAGATCAACACCAATGCCAGTTAAATATTTCTCCAAGCCTTCACAAGTCTCCTACTTCATTGTAGTTTTATATTTTATCAGGGAGCCATGCTTGTTTGTTTGGAAGCAAACAGCATTTCTCTCTCTGGTCTAATTAGGTGTCCTTACGTGGCCAGGCTAATATGCTGGTAAGATCTAGCTAGTCCCACGATGATTGTGATAGCATGGGAGAATATTTATACCAGCTAGTACAGCATACATGGTCAGATAAACTGCCACATTTAGACTACCCCTTATCTACGGAGTGATTTTCGGGAGGCAATCCAAAGCAGATGCAGCGGCCCTTAGGAGTCCTGGCAACAATATGGGCGTGGGTTTCTGGGGAAAACACCTGCCGCTTCTCTGCGGTCTCTCAGACCCTTCTAGGAAGCTCACCTGGACACCGTCTCATGCTGGGCAGAGGGACAGAGGGCCCTGGAAGTGCCCAGGTATTCTCAGAAGCTGCTGACCTCGAGTTTGCTGATGTTCTGTTGGCCAAAGGCAGTGATGGAGCCAAGCCAGAGCCAAAGCTGGTGTGTGTGCATATGTTTGTGTAACGTGTAAGTGTGTATAGTGTGAGCAGTATGTGTGTGAGTGTGTGTTATGTGTATAGTGTGTCTAGATATACATGTAGTGTATATGTAGTATACGGAGTGTATGTTGTATGTGTTGTGTGGTGTGTGAGTGTATGAGTATGTGTGTGTATGTGGTATGTGTGAGTGTGTGTGCTATGTATGTGTGTCTGTGTGTAGTGTGTCTGTGTGTATGTGTGTGTGTTGGGGGGGCAGGACATCTCTAAGGTTAAGGATGCTGGAAGCATGGAAAGCTGGGGCCACAGCCATGAGCCCCGTAGCCCTTCTGCAGGGAGCCCCTTCGCTCTCGCTGAGGGTGCCTGAGAAGCAGGCCAAGTCCTCCTGCACCCAAAGATCCGTTGTCTTCATTCCTCTCAAGACGGCCTGAGAGGTTAGGACTAACAGCCCAGTCACAGGAGGAGACACGGAAACAGACATGAGCAACAGCTAGAACACGGCCGGTCCCATGACACCTTCATTCCACAGGCACGTGTGTCATCTGGGCTCCCGCAGTGCTACGCTCAGGGCCAGGGGCTCCCAAGGCCTCCCTCATCCTCGGCTCCTGGAAGCAGATTCTCTGTGCAAGAGACGCCCCCTGCAGGCCTCACGGAGCCTTGTCAAAGCCTCTGCTCATTCCCTGCCCACCTCAGCTGAACAACTGCAGGAATCGGGCAGAGCTGGGTCATTTCTTCCTATTTTACAAAGGACTCCAAGGCCGAGAGAGGGGCCGACCAGCTCCCTTTCCTGGAGCCACTGTGTATGAGCCCAGCGGTCACTAGGCCCCTTCTCAGGACCCCAGCCTCGAGATTCTGTCTCAATTTTTTCCATCTCTGGAGCTTTCTGGGCTGGTCCTTCTGCCCACCCTCCCCACACCCAGGAGTCTGCCCTTTGTCCCAACTAGTCTCTCTCATTGGCCAGGAGCCCTGACCCGGAAAGTGAGGCATTGCTGTGGAAGGGTTAAGCTTCCCAGAGTGTCTTATAAATATTTCATGGAAAATATCTGCTGAGATAACTCCAGACTGTTGATGTCGAGATCACTGCACCTGCACATTTTAATTGGTCCGAGAGAGCCAGCCCATAATTGGAGCCTGGAACTCGGCACAAACCTGACTTGGTTGTCAAAGGGACACCGAGAACTGAGCATTTTAACTCCACTGTGGCCAAGGGATGATCAGGGGGCCAGGGGCAGTCCAGGGCAGGGAACAAGCTCCCTGGCTAGACCAGGTTGACTGAGCAACAGAGCTTGCGGGAAAAGTGGGGCATCTCATGGGCTGGGAGCACCTGGGAATCAGGTGAGTGTGTGGTTGAGAGCAAATGTTTGGGGGCAGTGTACCTTAACTTTAACTCTAGGTCGTGACCCTGAGACTGCTGGGCATAGCCGTGGGCCAATTCTCGGACTTCTTGAGTATATAAAATAGGCATGATTACCAAACAGGGCAATTATATTTTTTTAAAAGCAGTTATCAAAACATTTTAAATTGGGGCAAGGCAATGTATGTGCTTTTATTAATGCATTAAATTACCAGACCCGATGTCAGGTCTAATAGCAGCTGTAATTTCAAAGCAGTGATGAGCATAAATGTTACCACAGGATCCCTGCCCCAAGAGCTAGGACATGAAAAAGAGCTGTGATTTTCTTTCTCTAAGAGCTCAGAAAATCGTTTTTCTTTTATACCCACCACTATGTCTTTCTCCCTCCTCCCTCCCCTTCCCCTCCCCTCTTAGTTCTATTGTTAATGTCTTTGTTTTGTCTGATCAATTTTATTCCCTTCTGTAACAAGTAGGTGAAATCACCCCAGACTCATCTTTTTCCTTGGGCTTATTTCACTCCTTGTAATTCCCTTCTGCACCTGCTCGCCACAAATGGCAGATGTTTTGTCCTCTTTTGGACTGGATGGCATTCCCTTGCACACCTGTTCCGCCTCTTCTTTACCTAACGCGCACCCACGGCCCCTCTGGGTTTGCTTCAACCATGCGCTCTCATCGTCAACACTGCACTTGTGGTGGAACTGACTTTTTTTTGGTACAGTTTCTGCAACCATCAGGAAGTATCCAGGGTCTCTGTGGCAGCAAAGCCCCAGATGCTGCTAAAATTGTGGTGGCAGCAATGGCGCTTAATCAAAAGCTGAGTTTCGGGAGCTGTTCACGCCAGCATGACGTGAGTGAGCTTGGCTGTGTGTCCTACTCTGGTACCCAGATCCAAATTAAGGGCTCTGGCTCCAGGATCGACCTGTGGACATGTCCTAGCTGAGTGGCCATGGCCTCCCAGGCCTCAGTGCATCTTCTGGCCACAGGGACATGCTGAGTTGCTCTACACCAGCCTGTCCCTTGGGACCATCTTGGGAAAGTGGCCTGACCTCACTAGACGTGAGTGGCACCAGCATCCACTCCCACGTGGCCCTTCCTGACGGGCTGCTCTGGGATGAGGTTGGTACAGTCCCAAAGATGCCCTCACAGAATTCACCAGACTGAACCAATCCAGAGTTTTGCACTGGCACAGGGACCTGGGGTAGGAGGTGGGATGCCTGAGTCACCCTGACTGGGCTGTGAATGTTTAATTTATACTGCTCTGTCCTGTCACTCAGCATGTGTCCCCCCCCACTGTCACACACATTCCCTGCCTATCTCACCCATGTCCCCCTATCTGTCCCACCCATGTCCCCTGTCTGTCCCACCCATGTCCCCAGCCTATCCCACCCATGTCCCCTGTCTGTCCCACCCATGTCCCCTGTCTGTCCCATGCATCTTCCATCCAAGTCTCGCTCCCTGCCCCGGCTCAGGCACTGTCTCCCTCCTGAGTGGGCTGTTTTGTGGCTCTGACCTGGTGTTGCCAGACTGACAAGACAGATTCAATAGACACATGCTTCAGCCACAGACACGAGCACCATTAGACCTGGGCCCCACCAGATACGGGCTCCAGACCCAGGCTGACCAGCCACAGGCTCTAGACACTGCTCCTGACATGGGCTCCAGACATGGAACCACTAGATCTGGGTCCACCAGCAATGGGCCTGCCACGCACTTGCCCCAGCCACATGCCTACCAGACACGGGATCTGGACACAGGTCCACCGGCCACTGTACACTGGCTCCACACAGACCAGGCACAGGCCCGGCCTCAGTGGTAGTTTCAGTCCTGTTGGGGTGATAGAAAGCTTCCTACTCCCCCATAGAGCCACTCCCACCACAGATTTTTCAAACCTCTATCAGACCCTGTGCTTGGGGAGGATCTTCCTTAGACCACACAGCCCTGCAGCCTCTGCCCCTTGCCCTCCTTGCCCCTTGGAAGGTAGATCTGCAGGGAAGGTCACCATAGCAATGGCCCCTGCCCTGCCTGGCCAGCCCCAGTCCTGATTGGCAGCTGCTGAGCCTTCAGCCACCCTTTAGCACAGGCTCGACCCCCTGGTGGGCTATGATCCCTCCCCCCACTCTGGGGCCCTCCTTTTCCGCCCATGTTGGGAGTCTTAGCGAGCCTCATCTCATTTTGGAGGCTGCCATGTCCATCAGTGCCAACCTGAGCAAGAGATGGTGCTTGGGGAGACCTGGGGGGTCGCTGCAGGGCTGACTTGGGGGGGGAAGAATGGGGTCACCCTCTGCTCACTGGGTAATTGGAGGAGTGAACAAAGGGAGGCTGATGGCTCTTCTGCCTGTCAGAAACCCCCTCTTTAGGGGCTCCCCATGACCCTCTGAGAGGAAGGAAGGAGGGCGAGCACTCCCGGGACCCTGAGACACCAGGCGCTGGGCTTCAGTTAGGACAAAGTGGTACAGTGTCCCAGAGCCGTTTCACAAGCAGGGCAATGGGGCTCAGAGTGGCCACTTAAGGTCATAAGGCAGACACTGTGGTCCAACATTGAGACAGGCTTCCCCCAAATGGTGGCCCCCACCACAGTGGACTTCCCACTCAAGACAGGGCCCATGGCAAGGGAGATGAGTCTCGGCTCAGGGCCCTGCCCTGACCTCCCTGGTGTCCCCCTCTCTCTGGCTCCCTGAGACTGGACAAAGCATGCAATAGGCCCCAAGAGGTGAGTTCACCTGGTTCTGGGTCTCCAACATCAGTGATGGCAGAGCAGCGTGATCTTGCAGAACCTAAGGGGCTGAGTGCTGCAAACGGAGCCAGGGCACCCCCTCATGGAGCGTCTCTGCCTGCCAAGGCCTCGGACAGCAGATAGGCTGCAGCTGACACCCCCTCGCTGAGTCACAGGCAGTGCATGGAAGGGGAAGCGAGGAGGGTGGGCGAGCCTGAGGGCCAGAGCAAGTTCCTCCAGGACTCCCGGATAGGTGGGCACATGTGCTGGTAGGAGCCGTTCCCTGGGAGCCGCATGCCAGCTGCAGTACCCACTGGGCACGGGTGGAGTTTGCTGGCATGCGCCGTCCTCTTGTGGCACTGATGGGTGGTGAAGCAGGAGTGGAGGGACCCCCTGGGAGGGTGAGAGGTAAAGCACTGGCCTGCGGTTCTTCTCCAAGGTTCAGTTTGTTTCTGGGGTGGGGCCTCTTCTAGCCCAGCGGTAGGGCGTTTGCCTTGCACGCAGCCGGCTCCGCCGCCCGGTTTGATCCCCGGCATCCCATATGGTCCCGAGCACCGCCAGGAGTAATTCCTGAGTGCAGAGCTAGGAGGAACCCCTGAGCATGACCGGGTGTGACCCAAAAAGAAAAAAAAATGTTGCTCCCCAAAGAGAAAGTTGCCTTCCTCACAGTGACTGAGCAAAGCACATTGGCAGGACTAGCTGGTGTGGAAAGGCCGGAGCTGGGGTGGGGCCCTGAAGGGAAGGCCCGGGGTCCCAGGGTTCCTGCAGCTTTCCTGTTTGCTGAAGCCAGCAGACAGACAGACAGATAGACGGGGTTTTGAGGTTAATGCCTAGGATGACTGGGAGTCAGGTGGGGGTCAGGGGTGGGTGGGAACATTTTCTGTAGACTGGGTTTACAGGGAAGTCCCTGACCATGCCGTTAAAGTAAACCTGGCTTTCCTATAATTAGATACATATTTATTTTAAAGGGTTATAATTTCCTACTGCTTTGCTGCATGATTGTATTTATGATTGTGTTTATTATTATTTTTTTCCCTCCACTACAGTTCAGGAAAAACACATCCAAGTTTGAACATGATCGTGGCTATCATGGTGAACTCAGACAGTTTTTTTTCCAAAGCCTGAAAGCAAAATGGGATGGGGTGGGTATGAATTTGGGGGTGCACACAGTATCGGGGGCAGACTTGGAAAGGCGAAAGTGAGGTCCTGCTAAGAGCTGGTTTATGACTGAGAGTAGCATCATGGCCGCCAGTATATTTCCTTCCTCCTTGCTCCTACTCACATCCCACCTTCTCTCTGGGCTGCCTTCTCTTCTCTGGGACCACATGTCTAAATCTTACTCATGTCTAAATTTCACCCTTCAATGTATGGAGGAGAGGTCACCTCCTCCAGGCAGCCTCCCAGGCTCCTCCACCTTAATAGGAGCTCTCCAGTCTGGCTGCCACAGCCATGGTGCAGTGTGGGTTGAATTAGGGCCGTGTCTCAAAAACCAAGGTCGAAGTCCTCATCCCCGGACCCTGGGACTATGACCCTCACTGGTCACTGGGTCTTTGTAGAGGGACTGGTCATGAGGGAGACCCTTACCCAATGGGGCTGGTGTCCTTCTCAGAACAGAAGACAGAAGAGACAGAGAGGCAGACCCATGGAAACCCAGGAGACAGGGAGAGAGAGGCGGGATGCAGTGGCCCCAAGCCCAGGAGCACCAGGAGGCACGGCGCCTGCTCCCATGGACTCACATCTCACGGCACCTACTCTCGCGGACTCACATCTCACGGCGCCTACTCTCGCGGACAAACATCTCACTCTACCGTCAGGCCTTTGGTGTTGGGAGAGGCTGACCTCAGTGTTACACCCTGCCCCCCACCAATGCTGCCGCCTGGAAGAAATCCCCCCAGCAGGGGTGGTCCCTGAGCCCTGAATGATGAACAGGTGGGCAGACCACCCCAGTTCCTGTCCAAGAGGACCCACACCCAGCAGGGCACTGTGTCCCCATGTTGTCCAGGCTATGGGCCCATGGCCTCCAGGCTGGACCCCCAACAGAGACTGAGCTTCCCGCCCCCCCATGCTTTCCTTCCTGCCTCTTCCCTAAGCTCCACCAAACCTTGGGGCCTCCAGTATCGGTTCGATTTTCTGTTCTCTGGCCCAGCCCCTCCACAGGTCCACCAGCCCTGCCTGCCTAAGCCCGTGGCTGCTCTGAGTCAGCTCTCCTGAGCCAGCATCATCTTGAGGTGAAAGACCCTTTACTGTTCATCTATATTCCAGCACCTTTCAGCATATTCCAGCATGTTCCGGCCCTTTCCAGCACTTTCCAACAGGGGAGATGCTGGCAAGCAGATGGTAGAAGGAGTTTGCAAATGACGGTGGGATTCCCCCTTCTTCATGGAATTTGTTCGGTGACATTCACCTCTACATAACTCCTGTGCAGGGACCATAATCCTGAGGGGTGAGGAGGTTTGTGGGGGAACTGGGTGGAAAGAGCTCAAAGGGGCTGAAGCCCACTGTCCCCTCTGACCCTTGGTCTCAGACCAGGGCCCCCACAAGCAGAAGGAAAGAAAAACCTTTTCAGGGAGCGAAACCCTTGTGAGGTACCCCAGAGCCCCAAGATTTGACGTTTCCCTGTGGTCTGTTAATCAGGCGCTGCAGCTGGGATTTGATAGGGAGGAGCATGAAGAAAATTAAGTCCCTGCCCAGAGCAGCCGAGGACTGGGGTCCCAGTGCACCTTCCACCTCGGTGCGGCCCTGGGAAGTGCGTGCACAGATGAGGAAACTGAGGCTCTGTCATCCAGGGTCTCGGCTGCTAGGAGCTGAAATGCATCCTCTGGCCAGCCCCAAGGGCTCTGTGCTCCGCCCTGCACTGTGGCTGGTGGTTGGTGAAGGGGGCAGACTCTGAGCAAACTCACACTGTTTATCAGAGGAGTAAGAAACACTCTTGATCTCTTGGAGGGAGAGGAAGACTGGGGAGCATCCTGCAGATTGTGCTTTTTGACCACAGGGGCCCCCAGAGGCCTTGAAAGGAGCTTCTTTCCCAGTAGCAAAAATAAGAAGGAGAAGGATTGGGCACCAAACTGGGCTTTAAATTTGGAGGGACTCCACAGAGCACGAGTGGCTAAAGGTCACATTATCAGAGGTAGAGTGCCCAGAAGGAGGGAGGGGATAACTCTGCCAGGTGGTCATCAGCCAGCACAGGAGTCAGACATCAGCATGAGCAAGAGTCCACTCCTGGCCTTCCCTGTGAGAGAGCAAAAGCCACTGCCTGGTGAGGGGGGCTGGGGCGCTTCTGCCAGAGAAGACACAGCAGAAAACAAGAGCTGTCATCAGTGGAGTCTCAAGGGCTCTCAGGCGGATGCACAATTAGACCAGTTCCTTCTGGTTCCGAGAGCCAGAGCAAGGCCGGGCAGCTGGCAGGCAGAGGAGCATGGACTTCTTGTCTCTTCAGACTCAAGGGGCTGCCCAAGGGATGGAGGGCAAAGTCGTCCCCAGAGTCCCTCGGGAGCCGCTGGTAGACAGGGGGGCTGGGCAGGATGAGTAAAGGGTGGCACTGGGTGTCTCTGAGACAAGAGCCCTGGTCCCACACAGGCAAGGCTCCACTGGCGTTCCAGAACTTGCCCCCGTGGCTAATTCTTCACCTGCTGACAATTCCCTGCATCCGAGTCAGGCCCGCATAGAAAGTGCCTTTCTGACTGTGCAGTTAGGGCGGAAAATCACTGTGGGAGAGGCCCTGGGGGGAGCTGTACCCCCACATGATAGAATGGCTCAGGGGAGCTGCCTGTGCTGCCCCAGGCAGCAGTAGGTCGGACCTGATCCACGGCAGAAGCAGGTCCCAGTCTGAACTGAGTCTGGCCTACAGTGGTAGGGGAGAAGCAATGATGAGGCCTAGTGATTTCTTGTGTGTTCGCTAATTAAAGGTGCTGGCATTCATGCAATGTGAATGCTCCTGGGGTCTGGGCCACCATCATTCTGGAAGCTTCTATGACAGTGACATAAAATTCAGTTAACTTTGAGCAGAATGCCCTCCATACTGCTCGAGCAAATTGGTGAACAACGGGAAGACAAGTGAAGACTAGGCCCCTTGGGATGAACCCAGGGCCATGGCAGAGCTTGGCAAGCCACCCGTGGTGTATTCGATATGCCAAAAACAGTAACAATAATGGGCCTCATTCCCAATGAATGGAGATGTTACTGGCACCTGCCCTCCATACTGAGAGTGGGCCGCATCCAATCAGTCGAAGACCCAACTAGAGCAAAACATGAGCAGGAGGGAATTTCGCTAGCAAAGTCCCAGACTTGGTTCACAACAAGGGTTTCTCTCTGCTCCTCTAGGCCACTGGCCCACCCTGTTGGTTTTGAAGAAATACACAAGCACACAGAGAAACTCTCACACATATACACACTCACATGGACACACACTCATATGGACACACACTCACATGGACACACACTCACATGGACACACAACTACACACAGAGGCCCTCACCTATCAGCACTGTGAAGGGATGACCTACATGGGGGAGAGAGGTGTGGAGCCTCCAGGGAACTTGGGAAGACCACAGCAAGACAGAGCCCTACAGATGCCAGCTCCCAGATCACCCAGGACCCAAGGTGGGGGTTCCAGGACTCCTAAATCAGACACCTGAGGGTTCCCAGTCCCTCCCTGTGCCTCCAGACTGGCGCCTGGTGGGTTGCCGGGAGGGGCTATGGTACGGGCATACTGCAAAGACTCTCGGGAGGAGACTCCAGATGACCGTGACCGGAGCCGTTTCTGAGTTGCTGCCTGAGAATCTGTTCTCGGTGTCAGAACATTGTGTTGGGATGTGGACATGTTGGCAAGGTCCCGTCAGGAACAGGTACTTCGAAAGAGCACGGCCAGAAACCCACCAACAAGAAGGCATGTTTTGGGGGCCAGAATGATAGTACAGCTGGTTGGCATTTGCCTTGCACACATCTGACCTGGCTTCAATCCCGGCATCCCATATGGTCCCCTGAGCACCACCAGGAGTAATTGCTGAGTGCAGAGCCAGGAGTAGCCCCCTGAGCATCACAGGATGTGGAAAAAAAAAAAAAGGCATATTTTCTCCCAGTTAGCCCTGGGTGTCTGTCAGTGGGTGTGGGCTCAGGGGCTGACCTGGTGTCTGTGAACACTGGGTCGGGAGTTAGCTTAGGCCGCGGAGACCAGGGAAGCAATTGTGGTTGGGAGAAGAAAATGAGTGAGAGAAGAGTGAGTGAGTGAGGTGGAGGTGAGTGAGTGGTGAGTGAGTGAGTGAGTGAGTGAGTGAGTGAGTGAGCGAGAGAGTGAGTGAGTGAGTGAGAGAGTGAGTGGGTGAGTGGAGGAGTGAGTGAGTGAGGAGTGAGTGAGTGAGAGAGTGAGAGAGTGGAGTGAGTGAGTGAGAGAGTGAGTGAGAGAGTGAGTGAGAGAGTGAGTGGAGAGAGTGAGTGAGTGAGTGAGTGAGTGAGAGAGTGAGTGAGAGAGGAGTGAGTGAGTGAGTGAGTGGAGTGTGAGTGAGTAGTGAGGAGTGAGTGGGTGGAGTGAGTGAGTGAGAGTAGTGAGAGAGAGAGAGAGAGAGAGAGAGTTTCTGATGATGGAGTGCAGCAGAGGGAGCCGGTTCAGGTGCTTTGGCATGACATGGCTTTTCGACATTCCAAGAATAGCGGCGTAAGCTCTCTGGACCCCTTGTTCGGGCTGGAAAAAGTGTGAGGGGGTGCGGGGGGAAACAGGTGCATGTGAAGCCCTGGGTCTTGCCTCGAGCGAGAGGCTAAGTCGGGGGGTCAGGCTGACCCACCTGGGCACACCAGCTGGCATCGATCCTCCGGGTTGGACATTCTTGGCCTCCGCTTTTGCTGCTGCAGTAAAATCCAAGCTTCCCAGCAGTGGAGCCCAGGCAGCTGGGAGGAACAAACAAACGTGTCCGAAGAGTTTCAAGCCCAGCCAGGCCCCCAAGCATTCGGTGGCAGCCGGCTGGTACCCTGGCGCCGGTGCCCACCATGCAGGAGCTGGCTCCCCACTGCCCTGACAAGACAGGTCCAGAGAATGGTTCTACACAGCAGCCGGCACCACCAACACTAGGCCCTCACGTGATGGGGCTCAGGAAACAGAGGGGGTCCCTCTGGGCCTGACCCCAGAGTACTCAAAGATGCAGAAACAGGGGAGTCAGGACCCACATCTGTGGGACTCCCCACGCCCCGTGTGCCTTTTCCTCACATGACAGGGCAGTGGGTTGGAGTCAGGGGAGGGGGTATCAGTATCTATCAGCCTTGCTGATAGCCCAGTGGTGGCCTTGAGCAAATCCTCTTCCCCCTCTCTAAGCAGAAGAGGTGGGTTCAGACATGGCCCCCTTTTCAGTCTACCCCTGCCTGAGAAATGGGACCCTAGCAAGACCCTTCCCAGCCAGCACCTAGAACCCTCTTCCGTGTGGCGCCCATCTCCCATCCTGCCGGTCCCTTCTCCACAAACATCTTTCTTCACTGGACCAGTTGCGTCCTCCTGTTTCTGCCAAGGCCGGTGTGCAGGACCTACCTGTGCTAGCCCTCCTGAGAAGGTGGCACCACCCACGCTCTCTCCTGGCAGAGCCGGGGTCTCGGTGAGCCATCACTGCTCTAGGCTCCAACTCCTGGAAACCGAGGGCTGGGATTTCCTCCAAGGGCCCCGGCAGATTTGCAGGAGTTAGACCCAGGCTCCCAGCAAGTCCCACGGGGCAATGGCAGCAGGGTCTGGGGCGACAAGGACAGGGTCCTTGACAGCCCAGCCACGCACGCCCGCTGTCCAGTTTCCACCTGTAGCAGGAGGTACACCAGGGCCGTGCTGGTGACCGTCAGGGTACTGGGAACTGGGTGGAGTTAACGCTTCTCTCCCCTCCCTGCCTCCAGCCTCCATCACGCTCTCCCTCCTGATTCTTTCTGAGATGGTCCAGCCCATCCCTGACCTGATGCATGGGAGAGTCACTTGGAGGGGTGGCATCCAGTGAGGGGGAAGGGGAAAGGTTGGGGAATCAAGAAGGCTGCACCTACATCAGTATCTCATCAAGGCCCAGAGCAGGCAATGAGCATCCAAAAGCCAGGCCCCCCAGGAAATCTCTGCCAACATGCCCTTCACAAGCAGCTCCCCCAACCCCACATTCTCCTCTTCTGAAGAGAGGTCCCAAAGGGAGATGGCCTTGAAGCTCTGCTCAGGAGAGAGGGAGCCCCAGCTCTTTGTCCATGAGAAACTTGGCCGTTGGAGCCACAGCGCCACCTTCAGGCTTGCTTCCACGTAGCATTTCTCCTGCAGAGTTTCTGGGTAATACTAGTATGGGGGAAGCTAATCCAATCCATCAAACCTTTCTGTGGCTGATGTGTGTGCCCATCCCCCCCCCCCCCACTCCCAGGAGCTGTGCAAGCAGGAACCATTGGCAGAAAAACTGCCAGATCTTGGGGCCCATCTTACATCTTTTTTTTTTCTTTTGGGTCATACCCAATGATGCTCAGGGGTTACTCCTGGCTCTGCACTGAGAATTACTCCTGGCAGGGTTTGGGGATCATATGGGATGCTGGGGCTTGAACGCATATTGGCCAACTGCAGGGCAAATGCCCTCCCCGCGGTACTATCACTTCAGCTCCCCATCTTGCCTCTGAAAGATGGGGGGCTCTGAGGCTTGGAGCCCTGTCCACAGACCTGTATTGAGCAGCAACAGAGCTGTGGCCTGACCTGGGCTCGAAGTATCCTGGGTGTTGATCGCCTGTGATTGCCCAGTCACTTTACTGTGTGAGGGACGGTCACTGCGGCCTCACAGCACACGCCACAGAGAGCCTGTGTTTTTCACTCCAAAGGGGCTGAGTTGAGAGGTCAGCACTGCAGATGAGCCTGGTCTGCCGGGGGCTTGGGGCCTGGGGGGGCCTCTCTGCTTTCCAGGTGTGTGTGAGGAGACTTTACTCACCAACCCAGGTCTCTTCTCACGCACAGGCTCACGCCTGTCCACTCCATCAACAAACTCCTCTGCACCTTCCAAGCTCTACTACGAATTCATGAGCTTCTGTTCCCGATGTCCTGCTCTGACCCTCTCTTCCAGGTCAGAGGCACCCATCAGTTCCACCTGAGATGGTCCAGCCCAATCTTCGGTCGATTCTTAACTGTCTCTGGATGAGCCACCTGCGTGACAGATGTCACTGATTCCTTAACACAAGGGCTGATGTGTGGCTGTGGATCCACACGGGGAATCCTGGCCAGGAACCAGGCCTGTTTCCTGCCTGTGTCTCCAGAGCCCACCTGGCAGCAACCACTCACGAAAGAGGAAAGACAGACAGAAACATGAACCTACCTTTGCTGACTGGCTCATCCAGAGACAGTTAAGAATCGACTCAAAGATACAATGTCATGAAGTGGCAGGTAGGTATCGGAGAATGATAGATGGTGGGTAGAAGGGTGGAGAATGAATGGATGGATGGGTAATGGACGGGGGGCTAGATAGATGGAATGATAATGGGTGGATGGATAGATAATGGTTGAATAATGATTGGAAAAGTAGATGGATAGGTAATGGGTGGATGATAGGTAGATGGATGGATAAGAGAAGGATGATGGATAGACGGACGGATAATGGGTGGATGGATGGGTAGATGATGAATGGGTAGGTAATGGATAATGAATACCAGATAATGGATGGGTCGGATAATGGATGGATGGGTAGGCGGATGATAGATGACAGATGATGGATAGATAAAATGGAATGAGGTGAGTGTGGGGGTTGGGGATACTACACGTGTAGTCTAGGAGCAACACCTGTCCTAGAGGACTAACCTGTAACCAAGTCACAAGGCTGTAAATGTTACCGAGATGCTTCTTACCTCCCTGCAGGTGTACCTGAGAAAAAGGAGGGTCTGTGTGCATCCCCGCTCAGCCTGCCCACCCCTCTTCCAACCTGCTGCTGGCTCCCAGGCAAGCTGACAAGCACAGCAGCTATTCTCAAGAATGCAGGGACCAGAGTTCCTAAGAATTGAAAGGCAGGTCCCGGGGCTCCGTGCCACAGTTCAAACTCAGACAGCCAAGGTGTCCTGGGAATCTGAGCTTCTTACCTGTAATTCCCATGAAGGTCAGGGGACATTTGGCAGCCCCCTTGCTAACGACAAACCATTGACAAGCTCATGCCAGCCGTGGCTTTGCTGCCTGGGCTCATGCAGGGAGCTAGAAGGATGGATTTCCCTAACTCCATCCAAAGATCTTAGATGGCGAACTGTGTCTGGGGGTTCTCAAATAGCTGAAAACCCAGGGGTAAGGGGATCCCTGAGTTCCTCCCAGCCCCAAGCCCCTGCAGGAAGACTCTGAGGCGCCCCTACAGGGCAGTGGTGTCTGCCTAGGCTCCCGTGTTGACAGGACTGAGCAGCCAATAGCTACTCCTAACTCAACACCACCCTCGCTCCCCAATCATGGGTTCTGCAGACCAGGGACACTGGCCCCATTTGTGTCCACCCTGGAGTGGACTCAAGTATGAATGACCACAGGATGACCAAACACCCTGGCACCTAGGAGCCAACAAACAACAGCTACCAGGCCTGTGGGTGGCAGGGGAGAAAAAGGGCCCACTGCAGTAAAACAAAAGCCTGACTCCCGCGTCCCTGCCGTCCCTCAAACTGCGACCCCCGCCATACTGCTCCCATCACCCTTGGCCGGCTCCTGGACTGCACTGAGGTGCCTGCCATACCCATCTGCCTCTTCCCTACCCCAAGACAGGGATTGCCCCAAGTCATTTATCATGTAAGAAGACTTCCAAACACACACACACACACACGCACACACGCACTACATGTACACCTACCTCCTGGCCACACTGCCTCCCCCGCCTGTCTGTGCACTCCTTCAAGTTGGGAGGCCTTGCCTTGTGGCCACTGATGATTCTGGAACATAAGGTCCAAGTCTCAGGTTGCTTCCTCCCCCTGGGCTGTCCTGAACCCTCACTTCCAGTAGAACAGAGATAGTCAATGCCAGTTTCTGTGGCACATTGATGAGTGGGTGGCCCCAATCCTAATTTGACAACATCAACCCACTAAATCTCAGTCTCCACCTCCTGTTCAGCCCCACTACTTTTTGTTCACTTTGTTTTTGGTGTTTGGGCCACACCGGTGCTGCTCAGGGCTTGCTGCTGGTTTTGTGCTCAGGGATGTCTCCAAGGGACCATATGTGATGATAGGGGGGTTAAACCTAGACCAGCCCTGTGCAAAACAAGTGCCTTACCACAGCACGGTCTCTTGAACACCCAAATATACTCTTCTGTGTTGTTTTGTTGGGGGTGGCCACACCCGGCGATGCTCAGGACTTACTCTTGGCCCTGCATTCAGGGATCACACCCGGCAGTGCTAGGATGAAACCCAGGTTGGCCACGTGAAAGGTAAGCACCCTACCCATTTCCTATGGCTCTCGCCCTGAATTCACTCTTGGTCTGTTGTCTTCCTATAGAATTTACGATCTGTGCAGTTCACATATACCTTTGGGGGAATACCAACAGTGCCTATGGGGAAACTGAGCAACTCTCCCAGACCTCACCCCTCTAATGGCAGCCTGTCCCATGGGCAGCTGAAGGCCAACAGGTATGGGATGCCAGGTGTGGCACTAGGTAGGACACTTGCGGCTCCCAGCCAACCTGAGAGCTGGTATCCTTGGGCTCTTCTGAAATCCTCTTATCCCCACTTGCCATGAGCGACAGAGCCCCATGTCTCCGGGCTTCTTTCTCTTGAGTGCTAGGGGCCCTGCAAAGAGGCCAAGTCCTGTGATCAATGTTCTTTGGGGACTCAGCGCCCACCACCTTTTTATCTGACTTGTCTGGGCGCTATTATTCAGCTGAGAGCCATCCCCGGAGCTGTAAAAGCAGTTAATTACAGGCGTATAATCCCTTCTTCGCAAGAAGCTGGTCTTCTCAGGGTTGCGAGAAGATAAGATTTATGCCTCTTTCAATTCCTTTATTCTCTCATCAACATAGATTCATATTTCGGTTTGCTGGATGGGAAACAAAAAAGAAGGCCATGCCGCCCCCCGACTGCCTGAGCGAGATAAATTAGGCGACACAAAGAGCCCATCCTATAAACTCAATCTCACTCCCTTCCTTTTTCATGTTTGTGATTATAAACAGAGCCAAGGGCAGTTGAAATAGATCCATCCCTCCGCCTGCCTGCACCCACTCAAAGAAGCGAGTGGGACCAAGGAAAGACAAACAGAAAGACAAACTTGCCTCACCCACTCCCTCCCCCATATCCCTGCCAGCCTGGTAGACAAGAGAGAGAGAGAGAGAGAGAGAGAGAGAGAGAGAGAGAGAGAGAGAGAGAGAGAAAACTTTGTCTCCGGCTGTTCTCTTGGTCTCAAAATTGTTTCCAACAATCTAACAAAGTGAGTGTGGGTCAGAGGATTAGGTAAGACAGAGATGGGACCAGTGTACTAATAATTGTTGGAAATGGTAATGCCAGACTAGAACTTGAGCATTAAACATAGGCAAAGGATATACATGATAACCCCTAAATGTATGTATTGCATGCAAGCCACAAAGGGGAGGAGAAGGAGGAGAGAGAGAAGGAAGAGGAGGAGGAAGAGGAGAAGGAAGAGGAAGAGGAGGGAGGAAAAGGAGGGAGGAGAAAGAAGAGGAAGAGGAGGAAGAGGAGGAGGAGAGAGGGAGGAGGAGGAAAAGGAGGGAGGAGAAAGAAGAACAAGAACAAGAAAACAAGAAGAACAACAAGAAGATCAGAAGAACAAGAAGAAGAGTGCCATAGAGCAGGTTGGGGAGGGTGGAGGGACTCTGGGGACATTGATGTTGGGAAGTGTGCACTTGGTGGAGGATGGGTGCTGGAACTCAGTCATGAGCAGCTGAGTAATTGTGGTAGCTCACTGTAGTATATAAACTTGTTTTTTAAATAGAGTGTTTCCAAAGGCCACAGAATGAAGCTGACAGGCTGATCCTGAACAACCTCAAGGTGTTGTTGATCTCTGGAGCTGGTGGGTTATGTGGCATGACAGGGGCCACAGACACACACACACACACACACCACACCACACACCACACAGATTCAGAAGTGAGGGACACAAGGAAGCCAGTGGATCAGAGCAGAGAACTAAGTGGACATCTGCAGGCCTGAGGAGGACACCGGCAGCATTGGCTAGAGTGGTGCCCCTCCACAAGAAATGACATTATCCTTCCCAGAGGAATTGGTGGGTGTTAAATTTTAGATTACCACAGCTTTCCAGCTGCTTCTGGGGCTTGGGGGAAAAGGGACCAGGAGCAGAGGGTTTTACCAAGTCACCAACTTCCAGGAAATCCATTGATCCCTTCACAACAGGAGGGCACAGAAATGAGCAGCTTGGCCCTAGGAATCATAGTAAGGGCTGGCAGAGCGTGAATCAGACCAAGTCGTAATCATGGGTAGGATAAGCTTCCCACCAACGACCATGCGCTATTTCACGTCCTGAGCATAGGAAAGGACATAGAAGCACTCTAAGGAACGGGGAACAGTGGTGCCAAGATGAGGCAGACACTAAGGGGTCCCACTCTAAGCATCTAAGTCCAGAATCTTATTTTTAAAGGAGTGGGGTTTGGGCCATACCTGACTGCTCAGAAGACCATATGGGGTGCTGGGGATGGAGGATAGAACCCAGGTTGGCTTTATAAAGGTAGCTCCCCCCCCACTCAGTGCTAAAATAGGAATTTTTTAATTTTTTTAATTTTAATTTTTAATTCCCACCCCCACTGTGCTATATCACTCCAGTTCCCATGAGTATAGAGTCTTGACACCCCCCAACACATACGAACACACACACACACACACACACATACAAATACACACGCCGACATACATACATCGAGTGCTAGCTGCCTCCCTGCCTTATCGTCTCTCCTGGGAGAATTTCATTTCTTTGTTTACTTATTTATTGGCTGCGTTAGCTGGGGAGAAAGGGAAAATCTAATTTTTTTCGAGAGTGAGTGAAGAAAGGGAAGAAGGAGAGGGGGACACGTAGTATGTGAGAGCAAGATGCCCCTGTAATAAAATGTCATCGGCCGAGATGTAAGACAACATCTTTAATGGACTTTGAGATTCAATTATTCTCGTTATATCTCCAGCAGGCCAGCGTCATCCCTCGATATGCCCGTTTGTGGTAAACACAGGCTGGTTCTAAATAGAATAGAAAGCAAATCGGGTTTGAAAGTGGACTCACTTCTGAGTTTCTGATGCCTGCCCCCCCAGTGGCCCCAGATTAATAACAGCCCATCCAGGGTCGCTGGCTCCTGCCCATGGCCTGTCCCTGGCGGGTGCTAAGGCATGTGCTCTGGGCCTCAGCGCTGCCTCACTCAGGGCCTTCAAAGGAGGATTTCCCACCCCCTTCTCTCTCAAGCCCTCCTAGTCAGGCTAGCAACCCCCAGGTCCGTGTGGATCCTTGAGATTCTTTTTTCCAATGTCGCCTTTCCAGAGTGTGGTATCACACCTTAGCGGCAAGCCTGGATTGTTCTAGCAGCTGCCAGGGCTAGAGCGTGCCTGCCCTGACCTAGTTCTGCAGAATAGCTGGGGTTCTCCTCGGACCCACCGTGCCCGTGACAGCCTAGCCTGCTCCAGCCTCACTCCCCAACAACGGCCCCTGCAGCCCCCTCCCGTCTGCTCTCTCTTTTCTCTTCACTTTTCTCCGCAGTGTAAGTGACAGGAGTCAGACCGGCCCGTGTGCCCTGGTAGTCAGCCACCCTGTAGAAAGCAAAGGTCTCTTTGCTCCCCACCAGCTTAAGCGGCTAGCCCTCCACGTGTTCATGGTTGGCGTCCTGACGGTTCTGCTCTGTGCTCTTCCGCCTTGTTTCCTGGGTTCTAGTCTTCAAGATTCCCCTGACCTCAAATGTTGCCTCTTTTATAGACACAAGAGTGAAGCCAGAGTGAGAATTTGGCTGCACTTTGTCATTGGGAATATAATATAGGAGATCTTTGCAGGTCAGCCCTGAGATGTCAATCTGTGTCTGTTGATAAGCCTGAACTTGAATAAACCTGTGGAGCTTCAAAGCCAGCCCAGATTCCTCACTGTTTATCAGACCAACCTGTCCTTCTTTGGAAGCCCTGGTCCCTTGCCAAAGATAGACATGGTCCTTGCCAGGCCTTACCCAGGGTCCGGCCCTGAGAGCAGGTACTCGAGGGCCATGACGTTTGTGCAGAAGCACTTTGTGCCAAGTCAGTCCTGGCCACTAAGGCACACAGCACAGATGGGTAAAAGCCAGTTTCACGGCTACGGTATTTCTTTTGGCCAATGAAAAAACATAAAGCATAACTAAACTTTAAGACCTCATAAACAGATACGTGGAAAGGCTCCTCGTAATTCCAGGCATAGACCCAGCGCGCCAGAACAGCCTCAGCCTAGTGATGGTGGCGAACACACCAAGAGCGTATTACCGAGAGCGTGTTCTGGGCGCTGCCTTTTATCAGAGCGGGAAGAGGCCTTTAGATCAGACATGGGAGATTTCTGCGCTAGTTTCATCTGCACGCTGAGACGTTGGAAACAAAAAGTGAGTTTCCTCTGAGCTAAGCTGCTTTTCTAGAACTCTTATGGAAGTCACATTCGAACAGTTTCGGGAAGCAAAATGGAATCTCAAAGCGGATTAGGAGTTCGTATCCTTCAGAGCCAGCAATACTTCTGGGATGCTCTTCCCACTGAAAGAGTCAGTGATCCCAACGTGAGACACAAAAGGAGGGTGAGCTGGCCTTATTCAGAGATCTGAAAAAATAGAAAACAAGTTAAACGTACTGTCAGAGGAAATTGTGATGCCACGCTATAGAAGATATTCACAAAGTCACTTTAATATGAAAATCAATGGCATATGATGTGTTAAGCAAGAAATACGTTCGCAATTACACAGGAAATCTATGCCAAAATAAACATAGAAATCGCTAGAAGGAGATACAGAAATACATGAAGTGTGGTATTTTTGGGGTGCCAGCACCACATGGTACTACTTCTTTTTATATTTCTGTGATTAGTAACTTTTCCAAAATGTTTCTGTATCACCTTTAGTCCAGGGGAAAATTCAGGGAGTCTTGAATCACACAACATGAGCAATGGCATGGTAGGCAGAAGCCGGAAGCTCTTGGCGGGGCTCTGCTTTAAGAGGGCATGATGGATGCCAGAAAAAGCCCAGCCCATATCTTTGGACTTTGGCACCTGGGTGCACAGAGAAGTCTGCTGTTGGCATCTGCCCAAGAGCTTCCCTTCGGGGGCTGCAAAACAGCAGTGTGTTGGCCCCAGCTCCAATCACAGGAACATTTAGGAGCTGAGGCAGAAACCCCCACCCGGCTTTCTTTGCCTGGTGGGGGTCTGACATGAGTTCTCAGTGTCCGTGTTCCCCAGGGCTCACCCGCCAAGAGCCAGTGGCGTTTAACCATCCCGCATCCCTTCTGCTTCCCCACAGCTCTCATCCCGGTCCCTCCTTAGCTCTCAACTATTTGTAACTAGCAAGTCTACCAAATGAGACCACCAAGAATGCCTTCCAGGAAACGGGGTGCTGATACAGAGGGAAGGGGATTTTCTTTTCAGCATGGGGACACCCAGGTTTGAGTCCTATAGAGAACTCTCCATATGCCTAGCACCTCCAGGAGTAATTCCTGAGTACAGAACCAGGAGTAACCCTGAGTATTGCCAGGTGTGACCCACAAGGAGAAAAAACCAAACAAGCCAGCTCCTCAGGCCCCGCCTCTTCTCCCAGACCCTTCTTCTCTCCCCTTATGACCGTCCAGTACGATCTCACAACCTCTACACCCTGAATACCGGCCCGGAGCCCAGCTCATCAGGGAGCCACCAGCGACATATGGGGAGGACTCACGGGGAGTCATTTTGATGTTCCCAGTTGCCCCATCACAGCAACCCCTCCAGTCACTTTCTCTGTTGATAATAATCCCTGCTAAGAACTCTGGTCTGCAGAAACTCCATGTTTCTTTTTCTTTGCCAACCAGAGGAGTGTGTCTACCCCACCCAAAAAGCTCAATTCTTCCTAACCAATGTAAGGAAGCAGATGGCACTGTGCAAATGCCTCCAGGAGACAGCCTAAAGGGAGAGACAGTGAAGGATGGGCACTTCGGTTCTCTCCTTCAGGGTAGTTCAAAAAATGTCTCAAAGTGACACGAGGGTCACACGCTATCAGCAACAGCATCATGCGCTAGGTATGAAGGACTCAAGGAGGAGCAGAAGCCAGGGTGGGGAGTCTCAGCCACCAGGCACTGGGCTCTAAAGCCTACAGGCGCATGGCCACAGCAGCGCCATGCTACAGCGATTCCTAAGCATGACTTCCACCTTCTGTCGGCAGGATTGACTGGGGTAGATAAGGGATGGGGAGGGGGAAGAGGATGTGGAGGTGGGAGAATGAAAGAGGTAAGAGCAAAGAAGAAGAGGAGGTGAGGGAAGAGAAGAAGGAAGAGAAGAGGAAGAGGAGGAAATAAGAAGAGAACAACAAGAAAGAGAAGGAGGAGGAAGATGAAGATGAAGAAGGAAGAGGAGGAAAAGGAAGAGTGAAGAATAAGAATTAAAAAGGAGAAGGAGGAGGGAGAGAGGTAAAGGAGGGGAGAAGAAGAGAAAAAACAGATAAAGGAGGAAGAAGAGGATGAAGAAGAAGAAGAAGAAGAAGAAGAAGAAGAAGAAGAAGAAGAAGAAGAAGAAGAAGAAGAAGAAGAGTAAGAAGAAGAACAACAACAAGAGGGAGGAGATGGGAAGAGGGATAAGAAAGAGAGGGAAGAGGAGGAGAGAAATGATAGGAGGAGAGGGAAGGAGAAGGAGAATAAGAAAAAAAGTGTCATCCAAAAAGATTGGGAGGAGGCCTGGCCTAGGACAGGAAGGAGCAAGGTCAGAAACACAGAAACATGCGGTCCCATGTGGAATCTGGGTGGGATCTGAGTAAAGGCGGAGTCTCTGGACTTAGAGCCACAGTGAAGGGCAGTTTCCATCGGAAGGACTACTTGCCTCACCAAGAGCAGGTAGGAAGGATGCAGGCGCCAGTGCTGGACGGACAGTTGTACCAAAGGGCTAAGGGGCTGGCAAACCTGTTTCCATCCAAAGCCCAGAGGCCAGTCACTTAATTTCTTCCTCCTGAACCCACAACCAACCTGGGCTTTATTTTAGCTGTCTGATTTTATTTCATAAGATATATATTTTTGCTTTGGGTCACACTCACTGATGCTCAGGGGCATCTCTGGCTCTGTACTTTGTGAATTACCCTGGTGGTGCTTTGTGGACCTTAAATGATGCTGGTTTGAACCTGGGTCAGCCACATGCAAGGCACATGCCCTACCCACTGTACCATGGCTCCAGTTCCATATTTTTTGACTTTGGATCAAGGTGATACCTAGGGCTACTTCTGGACTCAGTACTAGGAATTACACCTGGAAGTGCTCAGGCAACCATATGGGATGCCAGGATTGAACCCGCTTGGCCGCATGCTAGTGACAATTACTCCCACCCACTGTGTTATCACCTGGCCCTGGGCATGGGAACTTGGTCAACATATCTAGAATTGTACTGTTTCCTGTCTCTTCCTAGTGTGCCTGACCTTCTTTCCTCCCTGATCATGTATATGGTCCAAAACCATCAATGCTTATCCATGAACATTTTCCAGGGTTCACTCAGCTAGCATTTGGTCCCCAGACATTTTTGCTTGTTTTGGGGCCATCCTGGCCATACTTAAGAGTGGTTATAAGTTCCTGGTTTTTATATTCAGTAATCCCACTCTGCGGTGCTCAAGGAACCATGGGGATGCCAGGGATAGAAACCAAGGTGTGAGTGTGTGCAAGGTAGCACTCACCCACTGCTATCTCTTTGGCCTTTACTCCTGACCTTCTTAGCTTTCCTGTTTCCATGCTTCAAAAGCAGAAACCCATTTATTCTAACATTTAACATTGATTCATATCTTAGATAGTGTTGGGACCCTGGATCTCTATAACACATGAAAATAAGCTTTTTGTTTTCACATATTTTATAAACAGTAACCGATATGTTAGTGAACACAATTCAAGGAAGAAAGAGGTTAAAAATAGCAACAATGAAGTGTATGCTGATGAATCCGAATCAGGATGATGTGACCAGGAATATCAGGGGAATGCTTGCAAACAAGATGGGCTTGTTTGAGAAGGTAACATAGAAGGGGTGACTGCCACCATGGGGACAAGGGTTCCAAGCAAAGAGGAAGAGGAGTGCAAAGTTCTAAAGCCAGTTGAACTTGTCCGAAAGCCCATTAATGGTGAGAGCAGGAGAGGGGTTCTTTCTAGACCAGCCCAGATCATGGGATCTACTTGGTCATGGATCAATGTAGAAGCCACCGGTGTTTCTAGTGAGACTGAACATTATGTTCCCCTTGAGGCTGGGATGGATGAAGGGGTAGAGATGGTGGAATGGTATATGCACCTAGCTGGGAAGTCATAGAGACTTTTTGTTCAGGAATCATTTCTCGGAGGGCTCAGGGGACCATCCAGTGCCAGTGGTCAAACCTGAGTGAGCCACCCAGAAGATTAAACACCTCGCTTCCCTGTACTATCTCTTTCAGCCCTAAAATTATTTTTAATAAAAACTTCAGAAAATTAACTAGGGAGTCATGCAGATCGAAGCAAGCCAGATATTGAAGGTGCTGCAGTTATCATGGTAAGGTATCATGGCACCTAAGGTGGCTGGGTGGGATGATGGGAACAGGGAAGTAGGTTCTGGATACATTGTGAAAGACAAGCCCAGACAGTTCATATCAGGGACAGGTCATGAAATCTAAGACATCAGGTTCGAGTTTTCTGCCCTGAGCACATTATTCATATGTGATGAGGCCACTGGATGAAACTAATGGAATCTTTGCGAGAGTAAGAGATTGGGGCAGGAAGTGAACTTTCATGATAGATATGTTGAGGATATTAATAGAGAGTGTTCTAAACAAAGAACTGTGGAGTGATCCCAAATGTTGCTCTTCATTCTCAATTCTTGTGGAGCAAGGTAATAAAGAAAATATAACAGTAAATATGATGTGCTTTGTTAAAATACTTTCATGTTCAAAGGTTTGGTGATAAAGGTTTTGGTCCTAGCAAAGTATAAGTAGCTAATCAATCAGCCAACTACTATGTCACACCAAGCAATTGTTCAGGGGCAAACTAATTAAATCTCGTGAATTCTGATTTTCATCTTAATCTCTTTTGCAAGCTCTATTAACTTTGACCCACGCCCACTAATACAATTTAGCAGAACTTGCATTTAGGTAAATGATCAGTATCCAATTAGCCTGTTATGAATCAATTGATAATTCAAAATGAATGCTAATTACTCCAAAATCTACGGTCCATTTTCGTTGCTTTCACTAGCAAAACGTGGTAAGTATTATTCAATAAAATGGCCTTTCTATGCTATCTATGCTGAATGTCCAAACTCGTCTGAACTTCCACATCTTAGATTGCAGCCTGCTGTATGGTCAGTGCTGCACTGGGAGGAGGGGGTGTCAGGGGGATGTCTGTTCTCTTACTTCCACTGGAACACAAACAAGAATAAAAGCTGCACAGATTTAAGAAAATGAGAGAGAGAGAGAGAGAGAGGAGTGAGAGAGAGAGAGAGAGTGTCCAAGGAATGTCTTAATCACCTGGGGACTGGTTGTGATCCTGCTCCATTTGCAAAGAACAGGACCAGGAAACCACTCGGTGAAACCAATTCAATGTGGGGACTGGTAGGTGTGGGCATTGGTCTCGAGCAAAGGAAACTATGGCACCTAGTGGCAACAGTTGCTGAGTCATGACTCTGCTCATCAGACATGCAAGTGAGGGACAATTTCTAGTGACCATCTGATTTTATCATCTTTGACAAAAATTTTTACCTTCTTCAAGTCCCATAGCACTTCGAGTATCCTGCAAAAGGTCTCAAGTGGAAGAGAAGTCCTTTAAGGCATGTAAAATTCAAGAGCCCTACTCAGTGTTCACCGCCTTTGCCAGGGTGAGCATGAGAATGTGAAGTAAATACTTCCTTTGCCACGGAAACCAACCAGTGACTGTGCAGGAATGAGCTAAAACAGAGGGATGGGTTCTCGCCATGTGGGGGCGCAGCTGGGCTTCTGTACAACTGACTATTAAAGAAGAAAGTGGTTTTCGTTGCCTAGACTCTCTGTGTGCCGATGAAGCTCTAGTCACTAAGCATCATTGCTTTCTGCCCATATATTACATCTGCCACTTCGACAGTTCAATAATAATGGCCTCTAGCTCAGGTTTTCAACTTAACCTGGAATTAACCCGCTTACTGACCAGCTTCTCCCACTCTCACACCTCTATTCCTGGGATGGCCTCTCCTCAATCACCATCATCCACCATCCAATCTCTAGTGTTAAATCCTGTGGTGCTGGAGCAGAGGCAAGAAATAGTTAAAGACACCTTATAATATTAGCTCTGGAGGGCTCCAGGGCAACCAGAACAGAAGTGATTGTGCACAGCACAGGAACTAGAAGTCAAACCTGTGCCCCCAGAATGCCTCCATGCTGTGTGGGGAGGATAGATTGAGGCCTACCTGTGGGTCCGAAACATGGATCCTTTGTACGCTTAGAACAGAAACGATTCCGCATGTATCTATTTGGTTCTCCTTAGAGATAACTGTCTTGGAAGGCTGGGTGCAGGGAGGTTTGCTCCTGTCTGCAGTAGAGAAATATATATGCAGGAACTCTAAGGGAAACATCAAGCATTTCTACTACAGGCAATAGGGAATGGTGTTACCATGGGGTCTCTTTGCATGCTTTCTAACCAGAGGTGCTGAATTTCCTTGAAAGTTCGTGTGCAGGGGCTGGAAAGACAGCATGGTGGCACGTTACTGCTTTGCACAAAGCTCAATTCTGCAGTCTAAATAGAATCTCCATATGGGGTGGTCCCCTGGGTGCAGAGCCAAAATAAACCCCTGAGAACCACCAAGTGCCCCCCCCAAAAACCCTTAATGAACATGCTAAATTATTTTCTTCATCCACATTTCCAGACAGCCTCCTAATTTCTCCATCAACATGTGAAGGTCTGGGTCTGTAGAGATAGCCCAGCGGGTAGGGCCTTGCCTGCACTGCAGGCCTAAGCCGGTCTCGGTTCCATCCCCGGCATCCCATATGGTCCTCGAGCACCGCCAGGGAAGTAATTCCTGAGTGCAGAGCCAGGAGTAACCCCGGAGTACTGCCGGGTGTGACCCAAAAAAAGCAAAACATGTTGAAGGTCAGGAACTTAAGATGAAAAGCTCTTGGTCTGGGGCCTAAGAAATGGATGGTAAGTGGCGGACTTTACCTTGCTTATACTATGACATCCACTCACCCAGGCTTAAATCCTCGTCACAATGTATGGTCCCTGAGCACCACCCAAAGCACTCCAAACACAGAGCCCTGAGAGGCCGGGCGTGACCCAATCATTCCACGCTGACAAAAACAAAACAACAACAGAAAAACTAGGTCTGGGCAATCCCCAGACAAACCCCCCAGGGAAGTGCAGGAGCTTGAGAAGGAGCTGGCTTTATGCTTTTCCAAAGGATGTCACAAGGATGTGTCGGTGTCATCCTGAAGCAGCTCCGACAGCAAGACTGATATTAAGAACCATCATTTCAGGGCCGGAGCGATAGCCCAGCGGGTAGGGTGTTTGTCCCAGACGCGCCAGCCTGTGGCCTGCCCTGGTTTGATCCCCCGCATCCTATGGTCCCCCTGAGCACCGCCAGGAGTAATTCCTGAGTGCAGAGCCAGGAGTAACCTCTGAGCACGCAGGTGGTACCCAAAAAGCAAAAAAAAAAAAAAAAAAGAACCATCATTTCTGCTTCCTGATCAGAACTACAGTGGGGCTCATGCACAGTCTAACATTCCCAGCAATCAAACTCAGCTTCCTGACAAGAATAGCCTTGAGGGTTTCCATTTAGGCCAGGGTAAGATATCAGCGCCTGAGGGCGCTTTGCAAATGTCCTGCTTTCAGTGGTCCTGGCTAATTCTGTGGAGTGGGGAGGACATTTGTTGCAGACACTATTTTCTTATCAGGGAAGAAAATCATTTTATGGTTTAATGGAAGCAGCATTCCATCACCTGCTTGCTTTCACCAAAGTCTCTTTGCAGGGCTCTGCTTGTCTCCCAACCTCAAAGCCTGCCTCCTGCGGTTTGCATGGGAGCCCATGGGCTCTGCTCTTAAGCGCCTCAAGGCCCTGTGTTTTGTCACTAGTAGTTTACGTGTTTGCAGCTCCTGGGCCTCAGTCCTTAGAATGGCTCAATTTCAACTGCTGACAATTCCAGCACCCTCCACCTCTACTATTATTTTATATATTTTGAAGTGCCTCGCTTAGCTGCAAGATCTATTTTAACTGCTCAGGAGCGAAGAGGAAAAGCTGCTTGCTCCTAGTAGGAAATAGCTACACAGAAGAGAAAGGTCTTCCTGTGTATTAGACCTCGTGTGTGCCTGGGAGAATCTTAGTTTCACGCCTTGTCATTTTTTTAATTTGAATTTTAAATGGCTGTTTAAATTTTACCCCCAGTGCCTCTGGGCAATTTTGGTCATTCTCTTTGTTAAATGCCTGTCCAAATCTTCACAACTTTTTTTTTTTATTTTTTGAGTTGAGTTGCACCTGTTGAGTTGCACTCCATTTGAAAATTTATTTGCAGGAATCTGTCATCAGCCTGTTTAGATAATAATAATCTTCCTAGGTCAGCAGGGATATTGGGTTAGGGCCTCAAATCTGCAGTGGTTCATCACTCATTCTCTAATAATATTATCTTTTATGAACAAGGTTCATCATCGAACTTTTGGACCAATTAATTGTATATTTGTTCTCCTCCTCCATGGGCCTGTTGAGATATTTTAGGAAAGAAATTGAGTGTGTGTGTGTGTGTGTGTGTGTGTGTGTGTGTGTGTGTGGTGGGTGTGTGTGTGGTGGGTGGGTGGGGGAGGGGTTGGGCTGAGATGAAAATGGGTCAACATAGTGCTATCTCTGCACAGCTTGACCAGGCTGGGCCTCCAGTATACATGAAAGGCCTTGTGCTTCAGAGAAAGCACAATATTTTCAGCAGTGCATCTGAAAGAAGACAATGCAAGCCCCAGCCCCAGACACAAAAGAAAAAAAAGATGTTCTAGGAGCCACCTTGAAGGAAAGTAGGAAAAAAGGCAAAATTAACTTGAGTAGCAAATCTCATTTCATTCACGGTGTTCTGGAAACAAGCCTATTTCAATATTCAAAAACTTTCCGAGGTTGGGGGCGGAGCCGAACAGCTCAATTTGTATCCCATATATGGGGTGCTAGGATCAAAGCGATGGCCACTCTGCAGGACAAACACCCCTGTAGCACGTCTCCAGCCCCCGATGCATGTATTTCACACTGATAGAAGTCACATATTGTCTACCCAGTAGAGCTGT
This sequence comes from Cryptotis parvus, assembly GCA_021461705.1. Lineage (NCBI taxonomy): Eukaryota > Metazoa > Chordata > Mammalia > Eulipotyphla > Soricidae > Cryptotis > Cryptotis parvus. Next base: position 10,650 of record JAJIBD010038289.1, on the reverse strand, counting down.
GTGATGAGTATGGCTCAAGATCATATATAATGCATTTGGAATGTAGTCATTGTTCCATGAAAATGCTGATCTATCACTGCCTTCCATCTAGAAATGTTCTGTGTTGACTCCCATTATCCATAGTCATGTGAACGTTGGAGAATGAAAGGAAGGGACAGAGCTTAGGAAACATGTAAGACTTGTTATTTATCTGGTTGGGGGTAGGAGTTTAAGCCACGCATAGCTGTGCTTGGTGGCTACTCCTGACTCTGTCTGGGGTGGCGTCTCTCCTCCTGGCAGTGCGCTCAGAATAACATATACTGTGCTGTACATCAAACCATCATAAGGCAAGGCAAATGCTATCCTTACCTTATCTCAGGCTCTGTCCTTGGTTTTTATTACAGGCAATTTGAGAATAAATGTTTAAAATTCCTATGTCCATCAACACTGTCATTTTTGCAGAGTTCTAGCAGGCCCAAGGTTTAAATTCCACTAGCAACTGTGTGTGAGTCCCCACCTCCCACCCCCAGGGACATCATTGTAAATGCTCATGCACAGATGACAAACTGAGATGGAATTACTGAGATCTTACCCAGCTTCTAAGTGACAGCCTCTCAGGGAAATTATTCTCCACTCGGCTTATCACCAAAAACCATCAGGTTATTTGTTTTCCTTAATAATCCTTTTATAAAGCAACTCATAAGTGGAATTGAAATTAACATCAAGTCCTTGTGGGAAAATTGAAAACTTAATCATCCCCTTTTCTCCTCAAGGCTTTTATCTGCTGCCAAGTACACACATTTGTAATTCAGTTTCGGTTAAGCATAATCTTATAATGTTTACATCTTTGCAATTTTGTGCAGGTAATCCTAAAGAGGATTTTTCATGGTTGCTGTGTATGATCAAAATTGAATGTAGCTTTAAAAAATAAATGAATTACTAATAACTGAGAGAACCTTGTACCCTTTGAAAATATTTGCTGTCAAATGAAAAGAGACTTCAGAATGTCAATACATTACATTTTTTGTTTCTCCCAGTTTCATGCTCTTTATTCTCCCTACACATTTCAAATTGCTTAACCACAGATTAATTTCAGGCATTTCTTGAGTTATGTTCATAAATGCCAGGTTTTATATAGAAAGATTATTTTAGCCTGTTTTAATACATTTTTCCTTCATTCTTCCTTTGATGTCAGGGCATTATATATCCAGTTTTATATGACTTTTCATTTGTGAGGCTTAATATAGAAATCATTGTCAGATTCTGCAAACCTCCTTCTGGTTTTCCAAGATTATCATTTTTCTGTCCAAAAGAACCAAGCTCTAGTGTGAGAATTTGTAAAAATACTACTACTACTACTATTACTACTACTACTAATAATAATAAGTAAAATTAAAATAATGGGGAGTGTGTCCAGCAAACTGCCCCTTTATCTCATCTTTACCCCTTGTACAGCTGAGAGATTGGAGATGAGAGAGAGTCTGTAAACTCAGAGAACCACTCCTTTCTTGAGTCCAAGATTGAAGCCTGTAGTCGCCCTAGTTGCTTGCCTTTGAACCTCAGAGCCTTGGCAAATTCTATATGCCAGAGTTTATTCAGCATTGGTACACTAGGCTTATTTGGATCCAAGCATTCCCACTTTAGCTGTGTCTAGGATTTACTCTTGGTTCTGTGCTCAGGGTCCAAATTGAAAAACAAAGGTGGCACCAAGGAGATTCTAACCTGAGTCGGGTCACATGCAAGACAGGTGCTTTGCCTGCTGTGTTGTCCCTTTCCTGGCTCCACACTGGGTATTTAAAAATCATTTTGACTCTAATTTTATATTGTATATGTATTTATATTCTAATTACTATAATCATAATGGCCCACGGTCATCGACCCTATTTCAGTGAAAGTACCGTTCCATACCTAGAAAGTGTTACTTACCATCCATCCCGAAGCTCAGCCTTCCTTTCCTCCATGACCCCTCCTTCTTCTCATTTTTTTTATGAGCCAACCTTTGCTCCATCTCCTTGAGGGCTAACAGAAGACAGCAGAAATGCGAGTTAATGTGGCAGGGAAGGGCTGGGATGTATTATGCTCAAATTACGATCCATGCATATTTATTAAGCTCTATGCGTCGAGCTCTTGTTCTAGACCCTGTGTAAAGAACCAGCATGGCCTCCTAAAACAGCCAGCCCCGAGGTGTAATTTACTGTGACTCTCCTGAGGTTAGTTGTTAAAAGCACATCAAAACCTTTGAAAATGTGCTTCTCCTTTGACTAAGAAATTTCACCTCCAGAAATGTGCAATTTAGATAATGAATAAGGAAGCAGGTAAATATTTAGCCAGAAGGATGTTCATCACAGGTGTTTAGAATAATAAAATTGGGAAACAGCCTAAATGTGCGCATCATTAGGATTGGTGGGTCAAGGGTGTTGGGCGCCCATTACAATCAGATGTCATGTGCCCATGAAGAATGACATCAGAGATCTGTTGAGAAAGTGCAGGGGTCAAGGCACTTGCCTTCCACTGCGCGGACCCCACCAACCTCCATCACTTGAAGCACTAGCCTAGTTAACTGAGGATCCTTAGAAGGCCCCCCGCCTCCTGAGGACCCTTCCCTCCACCTCCACCAAAAAAGTATATGAGACTGCACACAGAGGCTGGGGATGGCTCAGTGGCTTAATTACTCGCTGACAGGTGTAAGGCAAGCACGATTGTGGATATTCGCTCCCCACATGTGTTCACTGGCGACCCCTTGCTGAATCTTCTGCGTCTGGGCGCCTCTTGGCTCCCCAGCCATCTCGTGCCACTAGGCAGCCAGCTGCACTGCATCACTCTGGCCTCCAGACCTCCAAGTGCTGAGATGCGAACCCACCGGTTCCACATTTCCACGCGAGCGAGACAAGAACGCGGGCCTCCTCCTGGTAACGCATCTGCTTTTTTGGGCTTCACGGATTATGTATTCACCAGCACACACCCTGTTGTATCGGTGTCATGTTTAATTAAAGAATTGCTTGTTTATTTGTTCTTTTTTTTTGGCAGCAGGAGGTGGAGAGTTCACACCCAGTAGGGCTGACTCCTGGCTCTGTGCTCAGGGCTCACGCCTGGCAGGGCTCAGAGAACCAGAGGCAGTGCTGGGACTGACTCCTGGTTCAACCGCTGCAAAGGTGAGCACCTTAGCCAGCAGAGTGCAAAGATCACTTACTAAGCCCCGAGGAAGTCGTGAGTGGCTTTGTTGTGAGGCTCCCTTTCTTGCTGTGATGGGGATCCGCAGCTGCCAGCCCCCATTATGCTCACATCTGACGATGCTTAAATACACTGGCAACGCACAGGAAGAAGAGCAGATGGATGGAGGCAGGAAGGAGGAGCTGCTTTGGGGTGGCAGAGTACCATGTATTTTTACTTTGCTCTACCTGTGTTTTCTAACTTTTCTCTCTGAGGGTGGGTGTTGCTTGGGAAATCAGAGCACTTCGGGAGTTATTTATGCTGCAAAGCAAAGGAATCTGTTCAGGGAGCCAGAGAGGCAGCGTTCACGATGGAAGGCCCCAGTACAGATGTGGGTCATTCCTTGGCCAAGGAGTCACATGTCCTGGCGGCTGGGTCCCAGTTTGTAGTCCCTCTACCTCCTCATCTGACCTTCATGGCCTTGCCTGGGGCTTTATTTTTCTGGCTTTACAATCGCCAAGCTTGGTGCCACGACAGAAGAGCCAACCTGACTCTGTCTCAAACAATCAGTTTTCTTTCCTTGGGCAAGAAGCTGAGCACGTTGTTGTCTCTGCCTCAGAGGAAGAAGCCGCGAGTGGAAAAGATAACGGAACCAGAGGAGCTCCAAGGCTTCAGAGGATGTAGACAAGCCCAGGTCTAGAAAACGTGGAGAGGACTTCCTGCCACCACTGTGCTGGGGTAGCTTATTGGGCCAGACCTGTGGCTTCCAGGGGAAGATATTACACTGCCCCCAGCCCCGCACCAGCTACTTCCCCCTTCCCATAGGCACTAAACAGACTCTCCCACACCACTAGCCACCACCCTAGGAAGATGGTAGTTCTCAACCTGCAGTTGGACCAACTGAAGCCAGGAGCCAGCCACAGAACATCCTCGCCACAGCTGGGATTTCACCAACAATGCATAAGCAAAATGAGAGACTCTGGTCCCAAGCCGCTCTACGGGATGCCCTGTAGTCAGGAGCGCCAGGCAGAAAATGTTGCTCACCTCCTTCCTTCCTCTGACTAGCTGAGCTGAAGCTCTAAGCCATGACCTGAGTTTTTAGGAGGCAGGCCACCCCAGTCGCCACAGACTTTCACATGGGTCTGGCTGGATGCTTTTTGTGGGGTCAGATGAAATATAGACCCAGGCTAATGAATAAATACTGGACATCATTCTGTGCTGAGTGGGGGTGGGTATGGGGTGTCCTCAGGATGCCGAGCTGAATAAGGGAAGAACTGAGTTTATTTATTCATTTATGTAGCTGGCTTTCTGGGCTCACAACGCGATGCTCAGGGGTTACTCCTGGCTCTGCACTCAGGAATTACTCCCTGGTGGTGCTCAGGGGACCACATGGGATGCCGGAGATCAACCCAGGTCAGCTGCGTGCAAGGCAAATGCCTACCATTCTACAATCACTCCTGCCCGAGGAACCTGAGTTTCTAAATCATGTGCTCAGAAGAATACTGAAGGGTGAGAAGGAAAGAGAGGGTTAAAGGGGCGGTGAGGGCAGCCCTAAGCCAAGGAAGAGCCGGCAAGAGCATTTGGCAGCTGGAAAAAGTGAAGAAGACGTAGGGTGTAAAGAAAAGACAGGAGGAGCAGACCCAGGGTCCGAGGGACCAGGTGGCATTACTGTCCACATTATCTTAATTAAAGCACCCTGAGTTACAAAACTATTCATGTGGAGGTTTTAGACTACAGTATGAGCAGCACTCACTCCCACGGCCAGTGTCCGCTTCTCTCCACCACTGTCCCAGGATCCTCCCGCACTCCATACGCCCGCCTCTCACCCCCAGCCTGCACCTCCTCTTCTAAGTTTGGTTGGTCTCGATTTCGTGCTGTTGACTCTGGTTTGGGCTTTTGGCTCTATCACCTCTTATCATCACCTTGGTACCTGCACCCTGTCCTGGCCCCTGGTTGCTTCTCATCCAGCTCTTCTCCCTCCTCCTCCACCCTTTATGAAGCAGCTATCATTGTCACTCAGCAGGAAGAAGGTAGCAGGTCTTGGCAGGCAGCTTCTGTGTATAACTGCACCTGATTTCCACGAAGACACTGTATTTTTTTGGTCACAGCTGGCAATGCTCAGATATTTTTAAAATTCACTCAGGAATTACTCCAAGCAGTACTGGGGACCATATGGGATGCCGGGATTGAACTTCTTTGGTCAGCCTCCCAGCAAGGCAAACACCTCTACTGGAAGCTTAGGTCTTGGCTCTGTAAGCTCTGTGAATGACTCTGACAGTGCTTTCTTGGCAGGGGTAGGACTGTAACTGAGGCCTAGGTTCAAACCAGGGTCAGCAGAATGGGAGGCCTCAACCCCTGGACTATTCTCCAGGGCCTCACTGTTGAGTTAGTTGAAAAAACCTTCAGAGAGTTGGAAACCACTGGAGCAATAGGGATGCAAGAGGGCATTTGCTGCGGCACGGCTTTGCTTTTCAGCCTGGCTCAATCCTCAGCAGGTCCCAACCCGCGCAAGAGTAATTCCTGAGTGCAGAGCCAGGAGTAACCCTAAGAATCACTAGATGTGGCCCCAAAGCATATTAATAATACTGATACTGATACTGGTACTGGATACTGATGATATTGGTACTCGATACTGGTAATGGTACTGATACTCGATACTGGGTACTAATACTAATTAATACTGATTAATACTGATTGATAGTGATTAATACTGATTAATCACAACACAGATGACCCCCACTCCATGAGGACCTCCATTTTCCACATCTCGACTTCCCTGGCCAGAACTCCACCCAGCAGACCAGCTCATATCACAGCCTGGCTCCCAGCTGTGCAGCCGCTTGCGGCCATGTGGTTCATCAATAAATGCTGGATTTAGAGATGACTACAAGAGTAGCATACCCACACGGCAGAGCCTGGCAAGCTACCCAAAATGTATTTTGATATGCCAGATACCAGTAACAATTATAGACCTCATTCCCATGACCTGATGGAATGGTTTGAGGCCTTTATACTCCTGGAGATGCTATGTGCCTCTTTCTTCTCCTTTGGCTCTACTTGCATGTGAGACAGGTCATATGGAGATGTTAATGGTGCCCACTGTAAATCGAGATGAACGGGAAGACAGTGATACAGTGAATACTGATTAATACTAATACTAGTAATACTAATAACAACAGAGTTGGAAACCAATTTCTTTCCACATATTTTGCAAATACTTTCTCCCATTCTGTGGCTTCTATTTCTATCAATAGTGTGATTCAAGTGTGTTTGTGCTCACAGACCATTTTAAAGGAACGCAGACATGCCCATTTGTGTATGCCTGGTAACCAACAGCATGTTCTCTCGCATTGTGCGCCCTGAGTCTGTAACAATTGTTATTACGTACCTTTACAGAAAAAAGTCTCATCCCTCACCCAGGATGCCCCTCCCTCCCGATGAGCCGCTCATCCCACGTCCCCAAGAGTCAATCTCTCGGCCACGAGAACTGAGTAAAACTCCCACCCAGAGTCACTGACCGGAAGCAAGTCCTGTCTCCAGCCTGTAGCCGCCTTTCATCTTCTAGTGGACATTCCACCGGTTTTCGCTGCCCTGCGGTGAAGGCTCCTCTGATAGGCAGCGCACGCCTGGGGACACCTTCACTGTCCTGCCTTTGGGGTGGCTCCCTGTGGGTTACCCATAGCTTTCCAGAACAGGAGGGCGATGGCCCCCTGTAGAAAATAATCTGTGTCATTGCAGGTACTTTGCCGTTAGTTAACTCTCTGACCTCCTGTTTTTCCCACCTCCTCCAGCCCCCCAGCGCCCAATGGACATGCTCTATGTGTTTTGGACTGAATTGGCTGTGGTGGGGTTCGAGGCTCACACCTTGTGACTTCTCTGCCTATTGTCCCCTGTCCTCCTGGCAGCCCAAGCATCACTCCTGACCGGGGTGTGGGAGCACTGAAACCACAGCCTCTGGCATTTCTGGATTTCAATCCTGAGCTGCCAGCTTGTGCTTCGCCATGCTTGCTCTTGTGGGCTGTTTCTTTTTCCTGCCTTAACATTTGGTTGTTGGTTTTTCCTCCTTTCTAGTAAGAGGCTAGACTGTAAATCTAGCAATGTGGGCAGATGCCTTTTTCAAGTTTCTCACTCTTTAACTAGAAGAGTGTCGCAACACAAGTGGAGAGAAACAGAATTGCACACGCCCGCGCTCCGTAGCATCTCACGTGGTTCCTTCTCCAACTGACGTGCTTCTCTGATTCCATACAGGGCATGGCAGTGCTGGAGGGACAGAGCCTGCCTGGTTCTGGTTGTCAATAAAGAAATGAACAATTATCATGAAACGTTTTGAGCACCTACTGTGTGCTTGTGCTGCCATGATGGGGACCAGACAGGCGGCTCACTGCCTGCCCGGCCTCTCTGGACCAAAGCCACAGTAGGTGGTTGATTAGATCAAAGGGCACAAGGTCAGATGCTGGATCTGCCTCCACGGGCTATGGGAACCTGGATGTGCCCCGGTCACTGCTCTCAATCTTTCTGGGAAGTGAGGAATCTCAATGCTCTGCTTTGTTTCATAGACCTATCTTGGGATTATATGCCCGCTGGTACTCTGTGTGGTATGTGGTCAGAGCACAGTAAGGGCGGGTGTTAGAGGTAGATGCCAGGGGTAAACTTTGCTCGCCGTCAAGACTGCCAGCTCATCTGCCCTGCCCAATCTGCAGGATTGTGGGAACACTCAGCTAGGAGAGGAGGGTCTCTCCGGGCTAAGACCCACCATGCACACAGTTGCACGCATGCTACGCACACACAATAATACAGTTGAATAAATACATGCACCACACTATTACATGCACACACATGAAATTTCTATACAGGAATGTTTTGGAGAGCCTATACCTACATTGCCTTTGTAAAGCTGGTCCAATTATCCCAGCATCTACCCAGGATTTCAGCCTCCACCTGTGGGAACCCAGCCCCACCTCGCCTTTCCTCTGCATCCTCCTGCCCTTGCAGTACCCCCATCTCCTGTCCATCCCCACCCGCCAGAGTGTGTCCAGAGTCTGTCCATGCCCCACCCACCTTCATTCTCAGCCTCTTCGTTGCCTCCTCGGTTCCCTTTGAGCTCTCTCACTCTCCTTCATTTCCCATGGCAGATGGGATCTACTTAAAGATGCGCTAATCACTTCTCTCCTTCAGCTCTCAAGGTTTAAACAAACGACCCACAGCTTCAGGCAGTCTAGAGGGTCTTTAGGACACACCCATCTTTCTCTGTCTTCTCCCTCACCCTGAGGTCCACGGTAAGCCTTCTTTCTGCTTCCCTGTTCATGGATTACTTTTTTCCTTGACAAAGCAAATTGATATTTATGGCCAGGCATTCAATGACGGTTGATAAACTGGACATCCCACTTTATGTCTACAGAAAGCAGATTAGACAACATACTGCCTCCCAGAATTGCTATACTTCATAATCTCATGGCTTTTAAAACAACTGTCTATTGATTGAATCCTGTGGTTTACAATACTGTCAATAATGGCTTCTCATACACATGGTTCTAAAACATCACACCCATCACCCTTGCCTCAGGACTTTACACTTACCGAAAAGCTCAGTAGAGACAGACTCTCTGGGACACTGGGAATAATGGGTGGGGCCTTCACTGCCCCTCTCTGCAGGATTCTTCTTGGTATTTAGGTTCCTGGTCAAGTAGCTAGCATGGTGTCCCTGGACTCAGTGTTGAGCCACCTCCTCTGCCCAGTCACCCAGACTCGCTTTCTCCCTTCTGCAAAAACTATTGTGTGTAAACTAACCACTGACTACTTATACATGCATTTGTGACTCTTTTTCCTCCAACTTAAATACAAACTGCCCTCGGCTACCACTGCTTTCTCATTCATTCTCCCAGAGTGCCTACACCCCCACTGAGCATTTTATAGATATTTGGTGCAATTCTTAAACATCTTGAAAAAGATCTAGGCCTTACGACTTTTTGAGAAGATACTTGTGTTTACTCATGTGTACTCGTATTAACAGTAGCCAAATCTGCAAACAGCGTAAGAGTCCAGGAACAGATGACTGCATAAAGAAACTATGGTCTTGAGAACCAATAGAAACTAGGCATCTATCAGAGAAGATGAAATCATATGATCATAGAAGATGAAATCATGTGATGTGCTGCTTTATGGGTGGGTCTGGAGGGAATCCACGCTGTGAGAAGTCAGGCAGCGGGAGACAGTCATAGAATAACCTCTCATATGTGGGATATAAAGAAATAGAGTAAAGATATAAAGAAATGCAGCAAGGGGATAATAAAAGGCCAAAGGCCATAGAACCTGACAACTGGGCTACAGAACTGAACTTACCAGGCCAGAGAGCTGAGAGAGAGCAGTGAGGAGGGGGTGAGCTGAGTCTATGGTGACCAGAAGCAGCCCCTCAAATGGAGGGCTGGGGGTGCAGGAACACTGTTTGCTTGAAACCTTACTATTAACCGTATTATAAATCACTGTGACTAAATCACTATGTTTGAAAGAAGAAAGGTTAAAGCCACGTTAAGTTATATATCTGGAAGGCTAAAAACAGAGATGTTACAACATAAGTCACAGAAAGATAAGTATGTTTGTGCTAAAGGGGGGGCCTGCTCAAGAAGAGGTCAACATTCAAAGTTCAGAGTTGAGAGGAAGAGAACCAGAAGGATAGGACTAGGTGAGTGGAGGTACCAGGGATCTTACAGCAAGGTTGCCTGTGGGGAAGGCTCTAGAACAGAGGAGTCCTGTCACCAGGCACACACAGCACAGTCTCCATGGGCTCTAGTTCTGGTGAAGTCCCAGTGTGGGGGCAACGCCACCAAGGAGGTCAGGGTCAGGTACACCTCCCTCTCAAACTCTCACCTCCCAGTGGCAGAGCAGGGAGATGGACGCAAAGCAGACGCTGACTGGGGAGTCTGGAGAAGGCTGGCAATCTGCAAGAGGCGAGGCAAGGCTCTGGGGGCAACTGTAATCAGCAGTTCAAATGTCAGAAGCACTGGTTGCCAGCAGCGTGGAGAGGTTTTACAGATTGATCCCAGGGAGGGCCTTCCTTGGGGCTGAGAGTGGAGACACATGTTTATTTGTTAGACACACCGTGGTAGCTGTTAAAGGAGAAAGGTGAGAGGAGCAAAGGGGTGAGTCAGATGGACTGAGGCGCCTACTGACAAGCAGTGTATGGGAACTTCCTGTATGGGAAGCGCTTATGAAGATAGTGTCCAGTGGGTACTTGATCTGGCTCTGCTCTTGCTCTCAGCAGAAATATCCCTGGAGATGTTACTCTAGAAATCTTTGCCCATTTGAAATCCTCCAGCACAGAGAGACCGTTTGATATGCAAAATCTAGCCTGGTTAGAATAGCTTAGATAGTAAAATGGCCTGAAGGGTCGCCTGATCCTTCTAATTGTTGGCTGAAGGATACTTTGGAAACTGAAGGAGAGGCTGGGCTCTTTCCACTATGGCTGTTCTCTCTTCTGTCTTTGTTGTTTTCCTTGCGGGTTGGGAGAGGGGATGAGGAGAACCC
>JAJIBD010038288.1:0-20842 GCA_021461705.1 Cryptotis parvus | reverse complement strand
ACCTCATTCCCTTGACCTAATGGAATGGTTTGAGGCTCTTTATGTTCCTGGAGCAAGCAGGTGCCCTTAGGCTCTACTTGCATGAGACAGATCAGATGGAGGTGTTACCAGATTGCCCACGCTTTATGGGAATTGGCCCGATGAAGCGGGAGAGACAGTGATAAATATTAACTCACAAATATGAACTTTCATGTTTTTACCTGCCTTCTATTGCTATCTATTATAAAATACTGTCAATACTTCTCTACCTTGTCTTTATAATTTATTTGCATTTGGCCATTTATTTTTAGTGCATTAGTATTTCCCTAGTATAAGCTCTAATCTTCCATATCGAATTACCACTTTCGACAAAATATACCTGCATAGATTGCACCTTGCCGAACCCTTCTCCTTCCAAAATTATTTCATTGTGGTGAACTACCAATGATAGGTTAAAGGTTTGTACTACAACCACTGTAGCGAATGACCAGTGTTTTTTTTTATCTTCCATAGAAAATGAGATTTCCCACTACTACTGACTCTCATGGGGCAATCCATTCTAAAATTATATTTCTATATCAATAGCTGCATCTTAAGTAAAATATCCAGACAATAACACACATGCAGTCTCAGAAGGTTTCTACAAAATGCTTGAAAAGGAAGAAATGACTTAGGACCAGAGCTGAGCAGACAAATCCATCAAAATATTAGAATTCAACGTGTGATCACATCACCATGAATGTCAGTTCCAATGCCGCACAAATGGGCCAATCAATCCAAAGAGATAAGAGATTATGTAAAGAGAAAAAACACCCAGTATCACAAGCATTACATTGAAGATGAAAGATACAAGTCCCTTCGTAAAAAAAATCTTTTTACACTTACCATAATCTATTTATGAAAGAAAGAACAAGGAAGCACATTTTCAAGAAGGGCAGGTTTGAACTGGAATGTGCCAGGGTGATCAATAAACTCCCTTGTGGCCAAAGTCCCTTAAGGAAGCACGTTGTGTGCATAAACAAAAGATTTCTGATCGAGTCAGCCTTCTCGCTTGAGCTCAGGAGCGAGATAAAGCAGTGCATCTTTCACTCTTTTTTTTTAAATGAGCTTCCTGGTTTAGAATTCTGAATTTAGTAATTGCACTGTCTTTGGCACTAATGTTTAATGATCTGCAGGGGAACGCTGCAGCTGGAGGAGGCTCTTGACTTATTTCTACTAAGGCCAAAGAAAAATCCATCCTTTTCTCCTCCTGGGTCATTGAATACATTCACATGACCTAAGTGGTTTCCTTCTGCCATTGTCCAGTTCCTGGAGAGGGAGCTGGAGCCATGAATGAACAGAAGGCGAGAGGTGAGAAACAAGCGTCTAGTTTCCCTAAGGGGCCCCATGCAGGGGATCAGCTGCTGAGGACCATCCCCAGGTGGATGTGTCTGCAGCAGGGGACACTGTGTGAGTTAAGAAAACAAAGACATAAAGGGAGAGGCGCAGGGCTCAGGGGGCTCACAACCTGTGACCCAAGAGCGGAATTCTGCATCACATGCCGTATTATCTTAAGCGAACAGTCACATTGGAAGAACTATGGTACATTTGCTTATATACTAATTTAACCAGGATAAGTTTTACATATCAAAGAGGACTAGTGGCTATAGGTGTTGAGAGTTTCTAGGGTAGATTTATCTCAAAGGAAGGAATGCTTGCACTGGGAGAGGCAGCACAGATATGAATGGCTGGGACCCACCCCATCGAAAGAATGCTGGGGCCCTGGGGGGTGCTTCAGGTGGTGAAGGTCCCATAAACCTCTTGCAGCCTCCAGTCGGTTTAAGGACTCAAACAACAAAGCATATGTATTTTAGCATGGAGGCGGGTTCAGTCCTGGCCGTCACCCCAGCAGAGTCTCACAACAAGCCAGATGACCCCACTCCGTGAGGGCTGCCATTTTCCACATCAGTTCTTCAGTGGAAGAACTCAAGAGCAGAAGAACTATCACAGCCCAGCTTACTTTTTATACCAAGTCCCCCTCTCTCTCAGTGTTTTACGAATGCGGTAGAAAGAGTTTGAACCCTAGGCTAACCTTTGTTTAAATGTGTCCCTAGCATTGATAGGACCCGGGAAGATGGTGAACTATGCACAGGCAGGGGCGGGACCAGAGGGAGAAACTCTGGTGGAGATGAAGTGGTCCCTGATAATGCAAATCGAATAGATCGAAGCTTGGGTATAGGGGCGAAAAAGACTAATGTCCGAACCATCCTGAGCGCTGGCTTTCCTCTGAAGTTTCTTCAGGATAGCTGGTACGCTACCATGAACTGAAGACCCCAGCAGTTTTATCCAGTAAAAGCGAATGATTAGAGATCTTGGGGGCGGAAATGATCTCAACCTATTCTCAAACTTTAAATGGGTAAGAAGCCCAGCTCGCTGCAGCGTGGAGCTGGGCGTGGAATACGAGGTACCTAGTGGGCCCTTTTGGTAAGCAGAACTGGCGCTGCGGGAAATTAGACGAGGAACACACCGGGTTAAAGAGCGCCCGTGTTGAAGCTCATCAGACCCCAGAAAGGTGTTGGTTGATATAGACAGCAGGATGGTGGTCATGGAAATTCGGCATCCCTCACGGAGTCAATAACAACTCACCTGCCGAGATCAACTAGCACTGAAAAGAAATGGATGAGCGCTGGATGGGTCGAGACTTATACCCTGGCCGGGTCGCTGGCGATGTTGTTGATGCGTGAGAGGGAGGGAGACGGGAGCGTCTGGCGGCCTTCCTTACATGAACTTGATAGGCCCGATGAGCGGAGGGCGCTGCGGTGGCTTGAAGAGCCTAGAGAGCGCCTTGGAGCCGCGCAGGTGCAGATCTTGGTGGTAGTAGCAAATATTCAAATATATAGAACTTTGAAGGCCGGAAGTGGAGAAGGGTTCCATGAGAACAGCGAAGTTGAACATGGGTCAGTCTGTCCTGAGAGATGGGCGAGCGCCATTCCGAAGAGAGGATGGGCAATGGCCTCTGTTGCCCTAGAAGCCTTCTAGTGAAGGAATTCGGGTTCAGATCCCGAATCAGAGACTCTCAGACATGGGAGCAAGAGCTGCTCCCTTGCTCTCCCTGTGCCGATCGCTCATGAGAGGTGCCTGGGGCATGGCAGGTTCTAGCTGGCCTGCCACCCCAGCAAAACCTCACAGCAACAAGCCAGACAACCCCACCCCCAACTCCAGGGGCCGCCATTTCACATCCGGACTTCCTACCCTCGTCGACTCATCAACCAGACCAGACTATCACAGCCCGGCTCGTACGGCCACTAGCAGCCGTGTGGTTCATCAATAAATGCTTTTTTTTCAGAGGTGACGCTACAAAGGTAGTATGCCACCGCCGCGGCAAGCCTGGCAAGCTCGGTGTCATATTTGATCATACCAAACCAGTACATTTATATTGGGTCATTCCGTGACCTATTATAATGGTTTTGAGGCTCTTTTTGTTGTTCCTGGAGCAGCCCATTACAGGGTTCTACTAGCCTGAGACAGGACATATGGGAATATCACTGGTGCCTGCTCTAGCAAATAGATGATCAAGGAAGACTAGTGATAACCAAACCTTTGTTTATACCTGCAATGATTGTGGCACACTCTGTTTAGAAATTCTTTGGCATGACCCTCCCTCACAAATAGGATTACTTTGGAGTATATGGGTGACTGACTTGAGGCCCCTTCACTTTGGGGCCTTGAAAGCACCTTCAGTTTTGGCTCCTGTGGCTTTTAGCTCCCTCAGCAGCCTTTGCTTTTGGCTTTTGGCTTTTTGCTCTTTGGCCTTTATCGCTAACTGCGGGTGGGGCGGCTTCCAGGGTGAATCCCCTCTCTCTTTAGTGGAGACTTAGGCTCTTTTGTATGGTCTAAGTTCGGATATTGATTTGTTCATTATATTGGAGTGCTGTGGAAGAGCTTTTGGCACTAATAAAAGCCTTTTGGAACTGAACTGGACTCGTGAGTTTTCATCTGTTCTCCAGCGGCGTCCTCGGAGGTAGAGAGAGAACTTCTGTCCCCTAACACTGTCGAGGGGACCGGCGGCATTCCCATTTGTGCACAGGAATTAAGCCCTGAGCATAGTTAAAGTAATGAGGGTCCTCCCCCAAAAAACAATGCACTAGATATTTACAAAGAAAGAAACTTCCCATATTCACTGGACACTAGGGTTTTGCTTTGGTTGCCCCATTATGGAAACAAACCTCATTCAATAGAAGATAAATATTGACATTGATAGAAGTGTTTTGTTTATTTGTTTTTATAGGGAGGCCTCCCATGTAAGTTACTAGAGTTTTAGAAAGTTCCTCTCACTTTCTAAAGTCCCAGTTCACTAAGCGCGAGAAGTAAATAAAAGCTGTCACGATGTCTAAGCTTAAGAAGGTCCTGACCAAGGCCTACCTTCTTGGGGATGATGTGGTCATGAATGAGAAATGAAGAGAGAAACTTATGGGTTGGACCCAGTGGCCCATGAGTACACACTAGCTCTGTTTTCTTGCTCACACTTAAGAGATAAAACACCTGTACTTAAAACTCAGCCCATTTTGGGAGAAGAAAGATAAAAACAAAAAAAAAGGACTATCTTATCTCAAGTATTGATTCTCAGCTTTGTGAGCTCTGGCATTCAGCTCGCCAGATTACCAGCTTATTTAAAAGCTGAGGCTTTTTACCCTACTCCAACCCTCCCACCCCCTTTTTATTCAGGGTTTGTTAGCTCCATTACCAAGTGTGCCTGGACTCTCTGTACATGTAGTTGACTTGATTCACAACACATTGAGTGAAAGGAAGGAAGCAACCCAGGTTCACACCAGGAGTTTCAATTCTCGTATGCTGAGGAAGATTCAGCAACCACAGGGGGTGGCTGTGTGTGTATGTTGGGAGGGTGTTAGAGGGGACTGGGAGGGTGTCGTGAGCCTGATGCATGAAAAAAACACTATGGGTAAGAGAAGAGCTTTGCCACCCTCAAATAAGACAAGGACAATAACACAAAGGAGATTTTTAATTAAAATACTCTAGGGGCCGAGAAGCAATGTAGTCAAGCCTGTAGGGTACATTTGCCTGCGTGAAAGCTGGCCGTGCCGACCAGGTTCGATCCCTGGCATCCCATATGGACCCCGAGCACCGCCAGGAAGTAATTCCTGAGTGCAAGATTAGGAGCTGGTATTGCCGGGTGTGACTCCAAAAGAAAAAAAAATACTCTCTAAACGCGTAAAAACTAAAATATCTTGCAAGACGAATATGCTAGAAAGCAGAAATTTTTTTTCTTAACAAGAGGAAAGAGGAAAGCAAGTGTTTTTCACTGAGCGAGCTTAGGATTTGCCTCCTTTCCATAGTAGGGTTCAATAGGGGCCACATGTCCCTTATAGTTCCCAGGATATTCATGAAAAATAGGTTAAAAATCATGTACTTGGGGCTATAACATGAGACTGGGTGCCAGCCTAGCAGTCCAGGGAGGCCATAGAAAGGAAACCAGGTCAGTATAGGCCAAGGTGGGGAAAGGTTGAAATGCAGCTATACGGCATTTTCATCACACACTCTCTAATCTTTTTTTTTTGGTTATGTTTTGAAAGAGTTGTTCCCAGTGATGCTCAGAATTATTCTTGATTGTGGCAGGAGACCATATGGGATGCTAATGGACAGTACCGGGTCAGTTGTGTGCAGGAGCAAGCGCCCTATCCACTGTACTATCCACTTCGACACCCTCTCTAATACTACATGGTCCTCTCAAGTATTATTTTTTAGATAACAAGATGACGAGTTAGGGTCCTGCCCTTTTATTACAATCTTTCTTTGTAAAGCACTCTCTTGAAATACTTGTCATGCTTTGGATCACGCTTGTGTTTGTTTGCTCCAAACCTAAAAAGTATTGATTGTTTAAGAAGTGCTAAATAAAGAATTTCCCCAGACTTAGTTACTTGAGTAAAACATGGCAAAAGGACGAGGCTAGGTTTATAGTTTTTTGAGGCTCTTCCGTATTCCTGGAGCAAGCAGATGTTATTAGGCTACACTGGCATGATAGGGGGCAAAGGGAAACATTACTGGCATCCGCACTCAAGCCTTATCGACAGAATAATAACGGAATGTCAAGTGATCAAGTGATCAAAGGTTT
The DNA here is from genome assembly GCA_021461705.1 of Cryptotis parvus. Lineage (NCBI taxonomy): Eukaryota > Metazoa > Chordata > Mammalia > Eulipotyphla > Soricidae > Cryptotis > Cryptotis parvus. The sequence goes on along the minus strand of JAJIBD010038288.1, from coordinate 14,754 downwards.
ATAGTAGAATCTTAAAACACACCACTCACTTATTCATTCAATCTCTTGTTCTTTTTATCCATCCATTCAATCCCTGAAAAATTGCAACTGTGTATTTTTACTTGTTTTTATATTTATTTAAGTCCAGGTGGTGTTTCGTTTAGCCCCTCCTTTGTGTTAATATCCTGTGCTAATTTCTATTTGTCTGTATTTGTTCATTTTAATGTGTTTTAACTGGGGCCATACCCACAATGCCTAGGGACTTCTCCTGATTCTGTGCAGAGGGTCACCTGGTGGTGCTTGGAGGATCATGCTGTGCTGAGAATTGAACAGGGTATTTATGAAGAAAAGTAAATTGCCTTATTCCACATACTCTTTTTGGTCCCTTTTAATTTCTGATAGAGGACAGGAAAACAAGAATAGAACAACCAGATATACTGATGCTGAAAAGTAGCAGCAATAAAATCGGTATAGATCCGCGAGAGTGTATCTGAGTAACTCTCTCAGATACATCAGGAACCAGTGCTACCGGCTCTCCCGTGCCCAGCGATCGCCCAGGGCGCCGGGAGAGAGGCAGATTCTAGCCTTGGCCGCCACCCCAGCAGTCTTGCAGGAAGCCGAACCCCACACCGCCCAGGGGCCACCATTTTCAACATCCGGACTCCATAACTCATCAGAGCTCTGCAATGAAAAGCTAAAATCTCTCCCTGTTGCTGGGGCTCATCAGTAAATGCACAAGATGAGAGCCTACTACTGAGAGTATACCACCCACATGGCAGAGCCTGGCAAACTACCTGTGTCATATTTGATGTGCAAAAACAGTAATTATGAACCTCATTACAATGACCTGAAGAAAGGAATGGTTTGAGGCTTTTCATGTTCCTGGGTGAGCAGATGCCCTTTGGTTACACTAATGCGTGACAGGGCGTGTAAGGTGTTACCCCGTGCCCACTTTCGAGCAATTGATGAACAACAGGAAGACAAGTGATGATACAAGTGATAAGATCTCCCAAGCAGGACTCAGTGTGTTCTCTGGGCAATACTTATTTCCTTGGCCAAAGGTCCAGGGGAAGGCCGAGATCTTGAGATTCATTTTTGCTAATGTAACACGCCGGCGACCAAACAAGAAGCCAGGCGACGCCACTCCACCAAGGGCCTCCATTTTCCGCATCGGACTTTCCCTCACTCCACCCAGCAGACCAGCTATCACAGCCCAGCTCATCAAGATCCCACCCTGCAGCAGTCTTTTTTTTTTTAATCCGGCCCAGAGCCTCACAACAAGCCAGATGACCCCGACTCCATGAGGGCCTCCATGTTCCACATCTGGACTTCCCTCTTGTCAGAACTCCACCCTGCAGACCAGCCTATCACCAGCTGGCTCGCTAGGCCTGTAGCCCACGGTTCATCCAATAAATGCTGAATTTTGAGATGACTAAAGGTAATAGCTACCCGCGCGCGGCAGAGCAGCGAAGCTACCGGGAGTAAGTATTTCATGCCCAAAATACCGGTAATATAGACCTCATTCCCCAAGACGCGATGGAATGGTTTGAGGCTCTTTATGTTCCTGGGTAACAGGTGCCCTTGAGGCTCTACTTGCATGGAACTTAGGTCATATGGAGATGTTACTGAGTGCTTTCAAGCAGAACGTGCGATGACGGGAGAAGACAGTACAGTGAGCAAACTTGATAATTAATACTCAATATGTGTAGACAATTTAAGTAAAACAAAAATATAGAAATGGTCTGTAGTGCCAATCACTGTGTGTGAACTTAACAGAAGTAAAACAAATAAAGAGAAATGGCCCAGCTACTTGAAACCAATTGAGAACAGAAAGGGTGCTTGATCACTTGAATCCACATTATTCATCGATTTATCGGCGAGGCATCAGTAACATTTCCATTGGACCCTATCCGAGCCAATGTAATGGCATCTGGTTGATTCAGGAAATGAAGGCCAAACCTGTTCCTTATGGGTCTTTACAAGGAAGTGTGACAATCTTGAGATGGGCGTGCGTGATCTTTTTGACATCCTGTGGGATCAGTCGGTAGCTCTAGTCCAGCCCGGTTTGTCTTTGAAATGCATTACATGTTCAGCTGTCCTGATTTTCGATGCCTTGAATCTCACGAGATAGGCGTCCCTGATTCTGGGAATGGGCCGGAGAGTCAGGAACTCCGTGATTCCTTCTCTCATAGTGAGGCATGATGTTTAAGCATAGCTCTTTTGATTCCCTCTGGGAGACCGAATAGCATTCTCATCAATTAAAGATGATGATAAGAGTGAAACATTGGAAGAAGTAGATAATAAAGAGATTGTACAAATCAAAAATTCAACAGAGATGGGAACAGATTTGAACTTTGGGTATGGTGGTGTAGATCAAGCGAATGCTATTGAGTTACCCATCATTAATGAACATACAATAATTTGGGGGAAATTAAAATTCACAGTAGACAACCAAATATATATCAACACTGCATATAGATTAGCGAGCCATGAAGGCTTCAATCAATACCAGCAAGTAAAGTAAATATGCCAATGAAAGACGAGGAAATGGGGGCATAATGGGAAAATAACATATTTCTAAACAAAAAGCAACTATAGTCAATTTACCTACATGTACTTCTTTTTTTTTGTATCTAATGATAAATGGTGACAATTTTAAATGTAGATACCAGTTGTGTCTGAAATATAGTCACTTAGAATGGTGAACTAGAAAATCAATATTCTCCATTCAAGGGAGTATTGATTGCCAACCCAACAGAAGGAAGAAAAATACATAAGCCAAAGTTGGACAGAAACTGAGTACATACTCTACAAGCAGAAGCCTTATGGTCTGTAAAATATGAAAGAAAAACTACTGCCAGAAATTTTACCCCAGGTAGACAGTTTGAGGAATTCAAATTCAAGAAGAAAGGATAATGAGTAGAATTAATTATATTTCATGAACCTATTGTGTATTTCCTATTCTCTCTCTGCCCAGACATAAATAAAACTCAGAGTACAGATTGAACCATGCTTCAACGTGATAGACTGCGAGTTATTAATAATAAATAGACATGTGTGAACACCGCATCCATATTCTGACTCTTCAAAATGAGTCTTTCAAGTCTAGAAAAATAGGAACCTAAAAATCAAAACACCTTGGGAGTAAATATATGTATATTATTTTTTTTACCCAATGATTATAATAATAGTAATCTTTCTAAAAGTTAATTTTGCTTTTGCTTTAAGGAAAATAGCTGGAAGTGATCTAAATCTGGCTTTGTGGGAAGGGATTCTGCAGGTTTAGCATGGGATCAGGTGGGGTGCTAGGGATCACACACATGTGCAAGGCTCTGCACTCCTGCTGTGTAATGCTCCTGACCTCAGATTAAGTAGCGCCATGATTTTAAATATTCCTGACAGTAGAGTTGTAAGTAAACAATGTTCCAACTCCACATTCACCACCAGTGTCCGTCCTTACAAGGTTCCTTCATATCCACCCCAACCATTTTATAAACTTTCTTTAAAAATTTAGTGATGTAGTTTGGGTAATATTTCATCAAACATAGGTTCTTTTCTCTTTGTCTGGGTCTTTGTATTGAATTTTCTATTATATTATAGATTCTCTGCACGACTGAAATAAGTAAGATGTCTTTAGACAATGAACTAATCTTACTTCTTGGGGAGGAGTCAGCAGAGTTGGATTCGTGACTGTACACACTAGCATGGCTTAAAACTAATACATATGATATATATGATACTTATATATGGATATATTATATATATATTTCTAAATCAAAAATGATACAAAAATATTACATAGGTAGGCCTTACCTGAAATTTTATGTAAACTCAAAATATATTAGCACACAAAAATTTCAAATTTATTAATGACAGGCAAAAAATGATTATTACAATAGCAGAGATCAAGTACAAAATAAAATTTAATGGGGAAATATAATTTTAGATTCCAAAGATTGAATACTTACATAAATGGGGATAGTTATTTACTATGTGTATTAAATGCTTTAATTTCCTTATTTAAATAGGTTGGAAATCATGCAGCAATCACCCAGAAAATACTACTACAGACATAGTAAAGAAGTATCATTTTTGCTTTTGATTTAGGAGGCGAGGGCATTCCCTAGCTATACTCGGGGCTTACTCCTGGTTCTATACTCATGGATGCTCCTGTGGCGAGGCCTGGGACCCAAATGTAATGGTACCTGGATTGAAGCTAAGGCTGGCTGTGTGCAAGAGTAGGCCCTACCACTGGACTCTCTCTCTGTCTCCAAAGGAATAATTTTTTTAAATTATTTTAAAATTAAAATTTTATATAACAGGAAAACATAAAGTGAATTCATTATGCTTTTCCCCAATTTGATAACTAAACAAATTTGTCAATGCAAAAATTTCTAGTTACATTTGTTTCTTCTTGTTTATAGAAAACTTCCAGAAATTCATTCTAGCCACACATAGTAGCGATGGGCCTCACTACATAATATGAGGTTCAAACTGCACTTTTCCTTAGAGTATTTCAATTACACACACACACACACACAACCACTTTAGAAAATATGTGTAAGAGTGCTTATTCCAGGAAAAGAAAAATACCAAGGGAAGCAATGTACTTTTCTTCCCTGAAATCACTCATCATTTGACATATCTATACTAAGAATGATTATCTTTGACTTTAGATAGTACCCAACTTGATTATAACTTTCATAATGTAAATGTTAAAACTCCAAATTAGCAAGACTTCTTAAAGTAATCCAACGCTTCCTTGCAATATTGCTTTCATTTGAATATCACAGTTAGACTCAGTCCAATCCCAAATCAGTTCCTGTTTTAGTTTGGAAAATGTAACATAAGTTTTGTAATGACCTTGAATTTTTAACTATACTAGAAGAACTGAATAAGAAAGTATGAAACACAATGCCTCCCCACTTTCCTAATCAGACAATATGGATTACCACCGTTCCCCTACCAGCATTTCATACTAATGAGGTGCACTTCCCCACCCCCACCACAAGTATTGATATACAAAGTCCACACGGCTTTTCAATGTGTTCCTTCTGTGAACTCAGTCTAACTTGTCTTCAGCTTACTATTCTGCTGGAATTATCACAGGGAATATTTCCATTGAGGTGGGTCTAATTCATTTGCTTTGTTAATACACAAATATGAAAGAGCAAGATTATCCATTATTATTTTTTTTTATTCCTGTGTGCCTAAATTCTCTTGGTGGTGGTTTATTTAGTTCACTAGAACAAACACATGTTTCTTATACTTTTTTTTTAACATTTTATTATACCACCGTGAGATATACAATTACAACGTTGTTCACGTTTGGGGTTTTGGTCACATAGTGTTCCAGCACCCCCCCTCCACCAGTGCCCATCACCCACCACCCATGTCCCCAATTCCCTCCCCTCACATCCTGCCTAAATGGCGGGTTCTTTATCTCCTCTCTCTCTCCCTCTCTCTCTCTCTTCCTTCTCCTACACATTGTGGGTTGCACTGCATACACTTGAAGCCATCATTTGCATTTTTTTGCCTGTATTTAATGCTCAGTTCTATGTTGGTATCAGACCTTTTGACATTTATTCACACATGTTCCCTTCTCTATCTTACCTAACCTCCTGACTCCCATGCAGCTTGTGGTAATTTCCACTTTTGGTAAGATCACCTGAGTATATTTATGTCATGCAAATAAATGCAGTCATTCTATGTCTCTCTCTTTCCTTCTGACTAATTTCACTCAACATGATTCTTTCCATGTCCATCCATTTATAGGCAAATTTCATAACTTCATTTTTCCTGAACAGCTGCATAGTATTCCATTGTGTAGATGTACCACAGTTTCTTTATCCAGTCATCAGTTCTCGGGCATACTGGTTGTTTCCAGGTTCTGGCTATTGTGAATAGTGCTGCTATGAAAATAAAAGTGCGGTTGTGTTTCCGCTGTGTGGTTTTGGCTTCCCAGGGTATATTCCCAGGAGTGGTATGGCTGGGTCAAAGGGAGCTCAATTTCTAGTCTTTGGAGGAATGTCCATATTGTTTTCCAGAAAGGTTGTACAAGTCGACATTCCACCAACAATGTATGAGAGTCCCCTTTTCCCGCATCCACGCCAGCACTTGTTGCTTTTTACCCTTTTGGATATGGGCCAGTCTCTGTGGTGTGAGGTGATATCTCATTGTTGTTTTTGATTTGCATCTCTCTGATGATTAGTGATGATGAGCATTTTTCTCATATGCCTTTTTGGCCATTCAAATTTCTTCCTTGTCAAAGTTTCTGTTCATCTCTTCTCCCCATTTTCTAATGGGGTTGGCTGTTTTTCTTATATAGCTGTACCAGTGCCTGATATATCCTGGATATTAACCCCTTATCAGATGGGTATTGGGTGAATATTCTTTCCCATTCTGTGGACTGTCTTTCTATCTTGGTCACTGTTTCTTTCGAGGTGCAGAAGCTCTTCAGTTTCATGTAGTCCCATATGTTTATCTTTTCTTCTAGTTGCTTTGTTAATGGTGTTTCACCTTTGAAGATGTCTTTAGCTTCAATGTCGTGGAGGGTTTTTCCTATATTTTCTTCAACGTACTTTATGGATTCAGGTCTGATATTGAGATCTTTAATCCATTTTGATCTGATTTTTTGTGCAAGGTGTTAGACACAGGTCCAAATTCATTTTTTTACATGTAGCTGTCCAGTTTTCCCCAGCACCACTTGTTGAAGAGGCTTTCCCTTACTCCAGTTTGGACTCTTTGCACCTTTATCAAAGATTAACTGATCATGTCTTTGAGGGTGGGTGTCAGGATACTCAACTCTATTCCATAGGTCCACAGGTCTGTTTTTATTCCAGTACCACGCTGTTTTAATTACTGCTGCTTTGTAGTACAGTTTGAGGTTGGGAAAGGTGATGCCTCCCATCTTCTTCTTCCCAAGGATTGCTTTAGCTATCCGTGGGGGTTTATTATTCCATACGAATTTCAGGAGTGTTTGGTCAATTTCTTTAAAGAATGTCATGGGTATCCTTATAGGGACCGCATTGAATCTGTACAAAGCTCTAGGGAGTATTACCATCTTGACAATGTTAATTCTCCCCCATCCATGAGCAGGGGAATGTGTTTCCATTTCCTCGTGTCCTCTTTTATTTCTTGAAGCAGTGTCTTGTAGTTCTCTTTGTATAGGTCCTTTACACTTGGTTAAGCTGATTCCTAGGTATTTGATTTTCTGTGGCACAATTGTGAATGGAATCGATTTCTTAATATCCCTTTCTTCTCTTTCGTTATTTGTGTATAGGAAAGCCACCGACTTTTTGGGTATTGATTTTGTACCCTGCCACTCTACTATACATATCTATTGTTTCTAAGAGTTTTTTGGGTCGAGGGTTTAGGGTTCTCTAGGTATAATATCATGTCATCTGCAAATAATGATAGCTTGATTTCTTCCTTGCCTATCTGGGTGCCCTTAATGTCCTTTTCTTCTCTGATTGCTATGGCGAGTACTTCCAGTACTATATTGAATAAAGAGGTGAGAGAGGGCAACCTTGTCGTGTTCCTGATCTTAAGGGGAAGGCTTTTCCAATTTTTCCCCATTGAGAATGATACTCGCTGTGGGCTTTTTGGTAGATGGCTTTGACTATCTTGAGGAAGCTTCCTTCAATTCCCATTTTCTGGAGGGTTTTAATCATGAATGGGTGCTGGATCTTGTCAAATGCTTTTTCTGCATCTATTGATAGGATCATATGGTTTTTTTTTTTTCTCTTATTGATATGATGTATTATGTTGATTGATTTGCGAATGTTGAACCATCCTTGCATTCCCAGGGATGAATCCTACTTGGTCATGATGTATGATCTTTTTGATGAGTCTTTGGATTCTGTTTGCTAGTATTTTGTTGAAGATCTTAGCATCTGTGTTCATCAAGGAGATTGGTCTGTATTTTTCCTTCTTTGTGTTGTCTCTCCCTGCTTTGGGTATCAGGGTGATATGTGCCTCGTAGAAGCTGTTTGGGAGTGTTTCTGTTTCTTCTATTTCCTGGAAGAGCTTGAACAGGACAGGCAGTAGGTCCTCCTTAAAGGTTTGGTAGAATTGCTAGTGAACCCATCTGGACCTGGGCTTTTGTGTTTGGGCAGACTTTTTTAATTACTGTTTCAATTTCTCCGATGGTGATAGGCTTATTCAGGTATTGGAGGTCTTCTTGTTTCAATCGTGGGAGGTTATAGGACTTCAGGAATTTATCCATTTCTTCTAGGTTCTCATGTTTTGTGGCATACAGGTTCTCAAAGTAATCTCTGATGATCTTTTTGGATTTCTGTTTTTTCTGTTGTGATGTCACCATTTTCATTTCTGATTCTGTTTATTTGGGTTCTCTTTTCCCTGTCCTTACAAGTCTTGCCAGTGGCTTGTCGATCTTGTTTAATTTTTCAAAGAACCAGCTCTTGGTTTCATTAATCTTTTTGGATTATTTTTTTTTTGTTTTTTTGGTTTCCAGCTCGTTGATTTCCTCCCTAAGTTTTATTATTTCCTTCTTTCTGCCTGGGTTGGGGCTTCTTTTTGTTGGTCTTTTTTCTAATATTTTCAGCTGTGAAGTCAAGGTTATTTATGTGGGCCCTTTTTCTTCTTTCCTGATGAATGCTTGCAGAGCTATGAACTTCTCCTTAACACAGCTTTTTTGCTGTGTCCCACAAGTTCTGATAGTTGGTATCTTCATTTTCATTTGTTTCCAGAAGTCTTTGGATTTCCTGTTTGATTTCTTCTATGACCCATTTGTTGTTCAGCTGTGAGCTGTTCAGTTTCCAGGAGTGTTTGGTTTGACTCCCTGCTTCTGTGTATGGTTAACTACTATTTTCAGTGCATCATGATCTGAAGAGATAGTTGACACAATTTCTATCTTTTTTTTTTTTTATTTTGTTGAGGTATGCTTTGTGGCTCAGTATATTGTCTATCTTGGAGAATGTTCCATGTGCACTGGAAAAAAATGTGTATTCAGCTTTTTTGGGATGAAAAGCCTTGTATATATCAACCAGCTCTCTTTCTTCCATTTTCTTCCTTTAGGTCCAGTATTTCCCTGGTGAGTTTCAGTCTCGTGATCTATCCCTAGTCGATAAAGCAGTGTTGGGAAGTCTCTAACTATTATTGTGCTACTGTTAATGTCTTCTTTGAGGTCTATAATAATTGTTTTAGTATTTTGCTGTGGCCCCTTAGTTTGGTGCATATATGTTTAGTAGTGTGATTTCTTCCTGGTATACATACCCCTTAATTATTAAGAAATGGCCTTCATTGTCCCTTTTAACCTTTTCAGCCTGAAGTCTATATTGTCGAATTCTGAGTATGGCCACACCAGCCTTTTTGGAGGGGTTGTTGGTGTGGAATGGTCTTCCAGCCTTTGACTTTGAGTCTGTATTGTTGCTCTGATTATTCAGATGTGTTCTTGTAGGCAGCAGAATTTAGATTCAGTTTTTAATCCATTTTGCCACCCTGTATCTCTTAATTGGTGTCCAATTTAGACCATTGACGTTAGCTTGAGAGAGAGATTATTGTCATTGGATTTTGTACCATCTTTCTATTTAAACACTTATTTGTTTTTTTGGGTTATACTTATTTTACAATAGACCTTCAATCCTTCTTTTAAGAAGTTGGTTTTGAGTCTATTAATTTCCTGAGTTATTTGTTTATCCATGAAGTTTGTGTATCTTTCCTTTACATCTGAAAAGTAAGTCTAGCTGGAGTAAAGAATTCTTGGTGAGGCCTTCAAGATTCATTGAGTCTTTTCACAATATCCCACACTATTGTTTTCGGGCTTGGAGTGTTTTATCTGAAGTCTGCTGCCGATTTCAGGATGCTATAATGTGATTTCCTTCTTTGACTTTGCTGCTTTGAGTATTCTATCTCTGCCCTATCGTTTTTTGTCATTTTTAATAAGGATGTGTCTTGGAGTATATTCTTATTGGGGTTTCTTTGCTGGTATCATGGACCTCCTGTATCACGGGAGCATGCTTTCTTCAGTTCTGGAAACTTGTCAGCGATGATGGCTTTGATAGTTTCTTCTTCATCCACAAGAGTTTTCTTCTAGCCTTCTGGCACCCCAATGCTGCTGCTTATATTTTTGGCTTCATCCCGATTTTTTTCTCTGGTAGTCTGTTCGTTGATTGTGAGTCTTTTTTTTATCTTCTGAATTGTTGTCCACAGAATCTCTGAACCTGCCGTCTTCGAGATCACTAATTCTTTTTCTTCAGTAGCTGTTGCACTCTGCTTTGGAGGCCTTCTCCTGTGTTTTCAGATTCACTTACCTCATTTTAATATCTGTCATTTCTCTTGTACTTTGGTCTGAGAATTTACTCAATTCTGCTCTAATTTCTACATGACTTCTTTGTATTCCATTGTTTCTTTTATTTCCCTTGTACATCTTTAACAGTTTCTTCGAAATTCCTTTTCAGAGAGGTTATATGGCTCGCATCGTTATTGCTGGACTCATCTGTATTAACTTTAATCCATAGAAACGCGAAGGACTTTTTGTGCTCCTTTACCGCTTAATGGCTAGCCGTAGGTTAAAAATTAACTTAATGTTCTGGGTGACTAGTATTGGTGAAGTTAGTAAGAGTGCCTGAATTACTTTGCAGCTAGGGTATAACAAAGAGTGTAAAGGAGGGATGCTCCAGTGTTATGTCAGGTAGATAGAATATAGTGGCGGCGGACCGCGTCCCATTAGTTTATTTTTACTTGGGTGTCTGTAGGTGGTTCCGGTGTGTCAGGGGATCAGGGTGGAAGTCTTCTTGCCGTTAGGAGGTCCCTACCACACGACCTAGGTGGGGGCTCAGTCCCTCGCAAAGCTGGAACCTTGCCTCCTGCTGGAGCAGAGAGTCGAAAGGGAGAACGCCTGAAGAGCGCTGCACCTGGTGCAGGAGAAGCGCGGGGGATCTGCTGGGTGTATCGGGGCTGGATGGCATCAGAGGAGGTCCCTCTCTCTGAGTCCCCTGCGCCTATCGTTAGAGCTCGGTCCCCTCAGAAGCTGGAACTTCTCCTGGAGCCAAGTTATTGTGGGGGCTGCCCGCCGTGGGAACCTGTTTCTATATACTTTTTAAGAGTAATTTCATGTTCAAAGTCTTTGTTTGAATGCATTTTAAAGAAAATAAATGCTGACAAAGTTAACTTTTATTTCCCCCAAATTACATTTTTTCAAAGATGATCTAGACTTTTTGAAGATAAATATATGCTTTATAAGGAAATAAATCTTTTTGCAGCCTCATTGGTTAGAGAAAAATAGCAGACCTCTCAGAAAAATATGTGCTGAATGAGGAAGCAGCTTGATTTCTTTTTTTTAAAGAACGAAAGCCAATTTTTGGTGCCTGAAAGAAGAATAAAACACACATCGTTTATGTGTATAAGAAAATGATAAATTGAATGAAAGCTCAAATTCCATACACCAATAAAGAGTATTAACTTTGTTTGATGAAGATTTAGTCCAAAGAGTTAGCAATAGAGTGCAGATGGTGAAATCAGTTCACTTTCCACTATGAAGATCTTTCCGCTAAGTGTCCCAAAGCAGGGATGACCCACTTACAAACCAGAGACCTTCTTTTAAATGCTGCATTCTTAACAGAGAAAGTAGTTACAGTAATTACAATGCAGATTGTATTGGTTAGAAGAACTGAACTGAAAAGTAATATTAATAGTCAATAATAGCCAACATGTTCCTTCCATAACTTCTGTTATTTCCTTTACCCAAATTCATCTAAAATCCGAGGTGGCAGTTCTTTTCTTCAAAGAAAGAACTGTATAAAACTTCTTATTGTCAACTGTCAGTCAAGGTGAGTAACTATCACTGGCCAACACTCTGTGATAACGACCCACAAGCCTTACATCTGCATTTATTATCTTTTTGAATATTGAAACCTGAAGAGTTTATTGAGCCAAATATTCTCATACCAAGAAGCCTGTGATATCAAAATCTAACTCTAGGGGAAGGATATAAAGTCAAAATTTCTAAATAAAGGATTTCTATTAATATATTAGAAGTAAAAAGAAAATAAAGAATTTGAATTGGTGAAATGTGGTATATTAATATTCGCATACCTACGATTATTCTGAAATATTTACAAATGATATATAGTATTTGCAATTACTATCTATTAATATTATGTGAATCATTATATTACAAAACATAATGAAGTCTAAGAAAATAATAATGAAGCATATCCAGACAGCATATTCTACAAGCACATAATGGCTTAGTCAGATAAAAGCGTTTAATAAGTCCAAAGATATTGTTATTCCCAATACTGGGCTACCCGGAAGTCAATTACCATTTTCCCTGGCCTCACTTAAAAGCTAAAAGTGGCCATGTAACTCTCTCATGAAATTTAACTTGAGTTAATGCTTTTGAAGAAAAGAAGGAAGATTGCTAGTTACTTCTTCCTAATATGAATATCTGAGATAGTTATTAAAGTCACAGAATATTCTCTACACCATCAGAGTCAATCAATCAGGCTAATGATGTATTATTGCTGGGTAGAAGGCAATATCTTATAGTTATAAGAGTCCACCTTGATGAACAGCAGCAAATATGCTGGAAATAAAGAAGGAAATCTGCGAATGATCACAATTTTCATAGTGATGCTGCTGTCACAAAATATCAAGACAGGAAGAAGGTATGTTAAACTGAAAGCGAAGAAGAAAAACTTAGAGAGCAAAAAATCCTAATATCTTCAGTGCAATGAACCCCTTCTCTGAACTCAGATTACAAAGGTTTAATTCCTTGCTCCATTCCTTAATACTTGTTGCACAGATACCATAAATTAATAATTTCTTTCTGCCTGATTCGGTGCACATATTTTATTTGTGACCTAGTTATTCTATGATGACTCAGCTAACATTAATAGCATTAACATTGCCTTGATCTTATTGTGTTCAGTTTTCCTTACCTCGCCACCCTCAAAGTACCACAGACCCTCATGATATGAAATTTCATTACTAGCTCTCACTTCATCCTTCCTTTTATATCATTTTACTTATTAGTTGCTCGCTGGTTTTGTAACCCATGGCCGAGGCATTTTCATCCATTTGATTCTCTTTATTCCCATGTTTTTATTTCTCTACATACCGCAGATGAGTAAGTTCATGGATATTTGTACTCCCTGGGTACTTACTTCATAGCGTATTTTCCATTTTCGTCAAGTTTGCCCTCAAACTGGAATATTATATCTTTTCTTATAGCTGCATTATATCCCGCCTTCTTTATTCATTCATCTGTGAAGGTGGGCATTCATGTGTTAGATTTTCCAACCAAAGGCACTATATACAAATACTCAAGCTACTCTGAAGAGCGTGAGTAAAAGCATTAAAACTAGAAGCAACCACAGCCCATGTATATCCCTTACTTTTCTCTTTGTTATTAAATAAGTTAGCGAGAGAGAAGGCCATAATAAAGAGGTGGTTCCTAATATCTGCATCATTCATAAGCAAGTCAAAAGATAAACCTGTGAATACCTTACAATTAAGAATTAGGACACTAGAAAAAATACCAGCGGCGAAGACAATCACAGTTGGCCTATTAAGTTCACGTTTATCGCAACAATTCATTGTACTGCAACCGAATGTTCCCTTTACTCACAAGAAATGAGCAGACTGACAACATTCCAATTAGTTTTAATTTGGGGACCCCAGTACCAATATTCTTGTTTAATAAAAACTCTTCCACTTTTTACCCTTTGAATCTTCCTTTGGCTTTTTGGGAGATTAACAAAATTTGAGATTAACAAAACTTCCTGAATTAGTATATCACTAAATAAAAGTTAAGTAGATGTGAAAGCTAACTCTTTTTGAAAAATTCTTTTCTAAAATGAAATGGAATAAAATAAAATTTACATTTGTAAATATAACACACATTTGAATTTGACCGTTCAGAAGTCAACCAGTCCTGTCTGGGAGAAACAGGAGAAATGAAACAGAGAAATGAAAATCTTAACATATTAGCTTTTCAGCAAACTTAGTATGCCTCTTATTTTTTTTTCCTTTGATCCCTCTTAAAACAAAATGTTTTGCCATCCCTTAGCCTTACTATCAATTATTTTCTCCTTCCCTCTGCACCCTAGTAAGATTTGATTAGGTTTGATGCTGTTTTATTCCATATTCTCCCTGAAATAACTGGGTAGTCTTTTTTTTTGAGATGAGTCACCATCTAATTACTTAGGAATGCAGTAATATTTTTGGTTCCCCTTCTCCAGTGGCCTGGTAGGTCTGTGGAGATACAGAATTGTTTTGTTTAGTTTTGTTATCATCACCACCTGCAAGTGAAGGACTCAAACTAAGGCCAAAAGGATCACTGATGGATCAAAATATCTCTCCATCATCAGTAATAAGATTATAATGAGCGATCTCAAGAAACAGAGAGTGGACCAAATGTTACTGGGACCCCTACCAAAATACATGGGGTTTTGTTTGCTGTTTTGTTCCTTTTGTTTTTTCCTTAGGGCATTGATGGTTCTCAGAGGCGAATTCCTACCTTATGCTCCAAAAGCCGTATTCTGCTGGGATCAAAGTCCACTGTTTCTTGCATCAAACATGTGTGATGCTATTGTGAAGTTAAGGGCAGATTGAGATTAGAGTTCCTCTTTGAGAGTGGGAACTATTTGTACCCAGTTCCTTCATTCTACGCATTGCCGGATTAATACGCTTCTCATGCATGTGAAGGAGCAGGGAGCTCTAGCTGGAAGAAGTAACTGGGTGTCCCAGGCCGACATTCCTAGGCAGCTGCTAAAACAACAGAGTGGGAGGGATGGTCATCGTCCCTTT
>JAJIBD010038287.1:0-72571 GCA_021461705.1 Cryptotis parvus | reverse complement strand
GGTACATTTGCTTATATACTAATTTAACCAGGACAAGTTTTTACATCAAAGAGGACTAGTGGCTATAGGTGTTGTTGAGGTTCTGGTGTAGAATTTATCTCAAAGGAATCTTTACTGGGAGAGGCAGCACAGATGAATGGCTTACAGACCCCATCGAAAGGGCTCTAAGCTTTGGGGCCCTGGGGGGTGCTTCAGGTGGTGAAGGTCCCATAAACCTCTTACCCAGCCCTTCTCTCAGTGTCGGTTTAAGGACTCTTTCAAATAAAGCATATGTATTTTTGGAAGCGGGTTTCTGAGTCCTGTGGCCCGACACCCCAGCAGGAGTCTCACAACAAGCCAGATGGCCCCCCACTCCGTAGGGCTGCCATTTTCCACATCAGAACTTCCCCCTCGTCAGAACTCCCCCAGGAGAAGAACCTATCACAGCCCAGCTTGCTTTGCTACCAGTCCCCCTCTCTCTCAGTGTTTACATAAGGAGTGCAGTAGAAAGGGATTAGACCTAGGCCCCAACCTTTGTTTAATGTGTCCCTAAGTGATAGGACCCGAAGATGGTGAACTTGCCTGGCAGAGCGAAGCTTTGCAGGAAACTCTGCGTGGAGGTCCATTGGTCCTGATGTAACATCGGTCGTCTGACTTGGGTATAGGGGCGAAAGACTAATCGAACCATCTAGTAGCTGGCTTCCTCTGAAGTTTCCTCAGGATAGCTGGTGCTCTGCACGAACTGAACCCCAGCAGTTTATCCAGTAAAGCGAATGATTAGAGGTCTTGGGGCCGAAATGATTCTCAACCTATTTCTCAAACTTTAAATGGGTAAAACCTAAAGCTCACTGGCGTGGAGCTGGGCGTGGAATCGAGTGCTCATAGTGGGCCACTTTTGGTAGCAGAACTGGCGTGGGATGAACGGAACACGGGTTAAGGCGCCCGATGTTGAAGCTCATCAGACCCCAGAAAAGGTGTTGGTTGATATAGACAGCAGGATGGGTGGTCATGGAAGTCGGCACCACTACAGTGTGTAACAACTCACCTGCCAGATCAACTAGCTGAATGGATGGCGCTAGGCGTCTGGCCCATACCTGGCCGTCGCTGGCAGTCAGTGATGCGTGTGAGGGGACGGAGCGTCTGGCGGCCCCCTTCCCCCGCCCATCCGGACAGATATAGGCCCTTATGAGTAGGAGGGCCACTGGTGAGCTTGAAGCCTCGGCGGCCCGAGCCGCGCAGGGTACAGATCTTGGTGGTAGTAGCAAATATTCAAAGAGAACTTTGAAGGCCAAGTGGAGAAGGGTTCCATGAGAACAGCAGTTGAACATGGGTCAGTCTGTCCTGAGAGATGGCGAAGCGCCATTCAGAAGGGATGGGCAATGGCCTCTGTTGCCCTCGGCTAATGAAAGGGAGTCGGGTCCCAGATCCCCGAATCCAGAGACTCTAGACATGGGGCAGAGCTGCTCCTTGCTCTCCCTGTGCCCAGCGGCTCATGAGGTGCCTGGGAGGCATGGCAGGTTCTAGCCCTGGCCTGCCACCCCAGCAGAATCTCACAACAAGCCAGACAACCCCCACCCCAACTCCATGGGGGCGCCATTTTCCACATCGGACTTCCCTCGTCACGACTCCACCCAGCAGACCAGACTATTCACAGCCGGCTCGTGCGGCCTCTAGCAGCCGTGTGGTTCATCAATAAATGCTTTATTTAGAGGTGACTACAGAGTATGCCACCAGACGGCAAGCCTGGCAAGCTACTCGTGTCATATTTGATATGCCAAATACCAGTAACATTTATATTAGGTCATTCCGTGACCTAATATAATGGTTTGAGACTCTTTGTGTTCCTGGAGCAAGCGGATGCCTTTGGGTTCTACTAGCCTGAGACAGGACATATGGAAGATATCACTGGTGCCTGCTCTAGCAAATAGATGATCAAGGAAGATAGTGATAGCAAACCTTTGTTTATACCTGCAATAGGGTGTGGCACTACACTCTGTTTAGAGTTCTTTGTTGGCATGACCCTCCCTGTTACAAATAGGATTACTTTGTATATAAGGTGACTGACTTGGAGGCCCCTTCACCTTGGGGCCTTTTAGCTTTTCAGTTTTTGGCTCCTGTGGCTTTTAGCTCCTCAGCCTTTTGCTTTTGGCTTTTGGCTTTTTGCTCTTTGGCCTTTTGCTCCTTCTTCTGGGTAGGACTCAGCTCAGGTGAGATCCTTCTCTTTAGTGGGAGACTTAGGCTCTTTTGTGGGGTCTAAGTTCGGACCAGAGCTAGAGTTTGTTCATTATATTGGAGTGCTGTGGAAGAGCTTTTGTACTATTAAAAGCCTTTTTGGAACTGAACTGGACTCAGTGAGTTTTCATCTGTTCTCCGAGCGTCCTCGGAGGTAGAAGAGAACTTCTGTCCTAACACTGTCAGTGGCATTCCCGACACATTAGCTTAGGAATTAAGCCCTGAGCATGGTTAAGTGTGAGTCCCTCCCAAAAAACAATGCACTAGATGTTACAAGAAAACTTCCATATTCACTGGACACTAGGGGTTTTGCTTTAGTTGCCTTCATTATGAAACAAACCTCATTCAATAGAAGATAAATATTGACATTGATAAGTGTTTTGGTTTATTTGTTTACTTAGGAGGCCTCCCATGTAAGTTACTAGAGTTTTTAGAAAGTTCCTCTCTCACTTTCTAAAAAGTCCCGGTTCCTTTAGAGAGTAAATAAAAAGCTGTCGCGTGTCTAAGCAAGAAGATTCTGACCAAGGCCTACCTTCTTGGGATGTGGTCATGAATGAGAGAAATGAAGAGAAACTTTTTATGGGTTGGACCCAGTGGCCCA
This sequence comes from Cryptotis parvus, assembly GCA_021461705.1. Taxonomy (NCBI): domain Eukaryota; kingdom Metazoa; phylum Chordata; class Mammalia; order Eulipotyphla; family Soricidae; genus Cryptotis; species Cryptotis parvus. Next base: position 69,759 of record JAJIBD010038287.1, on the reverse strand, counting down.
TGAGTGCACACTGGCTCTGTTTTCTTGCTCACAGAGATAAAGCACCATATTAAAAACTCAATACATTTTGGGAAGAAAAGATAAAAACAAAAAAGGACTGTCTTATCTCAAGAAATGCAATTCTCAGCTTTGTGAGCTCTGGCATTCAGCTGCACCCAGATTACCAGCTTATTTAAAAGCTGAAGGGCTTTCCCCTACTCCAACCCTCCCCCACCCCTTTTTATTCAGGGTTTGTTGCTGTTGCAAGTGTGCCTGGACTCCTGTACATGTAGTTGACTTGATTCACAACACATTAGTGAAAGGCACCAGAAGCAGCCCAGGTTCACACCAGGAGTTTCAATTCATTGTATACTGGGAAGATTCAGCAACCACAGGGGTGACTGTGTGTGTGTTAGGGGAGGTGTTGGGGGACTGGGAGGTGTCATCTGAGCCTGATGCATAGAAAACCCACTATGGGTAAGAGAGAAGGGAGCTTTGCCCACCCTCAAATAAGACAAGGACAATAACACAAGGGAATTTTTTTTAATTAAAATACTCTAGGGGGCGAAGCAATAGTCAAGCCTGTAGGGCATTTGCCTTGCACGTGGCTGGCCGTGCCGACCCGGGTTCGATCCCTGGCATCCCATATGGACCCGAGCACCGCCAGGAGTAATTCCTGAGTGCAGAGCCAGGAGAAACCCTGAGTATTGCCGGGTGTGACTCAAAAAGAAAAAAATACTCTCTAAACATTAAAACTAAAATATCTTGCAAGACATGCTAAGAAAGCAGAGAATTTTTCTTAACAAGAGGAAAGAGGAAAGCAGAATTCTGTTTTTCACTGAGCGAGCAAGGATTCACTCCTTTCCGTAGGGTTCTTAATAGGGGCCATGTCCCCTTATGAGTTCCCAGGATATTCCATGGGTAAAAAATAGGTTAAAAATCATGTACTTAGGGGCTATAACATGAGACTCGGGTGCCAACTAGCAGTCCAGGAGGCCATAGAAAGGAAACCAGGTCAGTAGGCCAAGGTTGGGAAAAGGTTGAAATGCAGCTATATGGCATTTCCTACACTCTAATCTTTTTTTTGGTTACATGTTTTGGGGTTGTTCCCAGTGATGCTCAGGAATTATTCTTGATTGTGCTTAGAGAGACCATATGGGATGCTGTGGACAGTACCGGGTCAGTTGTGTGCAGGGCAAACGCCTATCCACTGTACTATCACTTCGACACCCTCTCTAATACTACATGGTCCTCTCAAGTATTATTTTTTAGATAACAGATGACAGTTAGGGTCCTGCCCTTTTTTTTATTACAATCTTTCTTTGCTTAAGCACTCTCTTGAAATACTTGTCATGCTTTGGATCCTTGTGTTTGTTTGCTCAAGCCTAAAAGTGATTGTTTAAGAAGTGCTTAAATAAAAAATTTCCCAATCCCCAGCTTGGTTACTTGAGTAAAACATAGCAAAAAGGACAGGCTAGGTTTATAGTTTTGAGGCTCTTCGTATTCCTGGAGCAAGCAGATGTTATTAGGCTACACTGGCATGTGATAGGGCAAAGGGAAACATTACTGGCATCCACTCAAGCATATCGACGAATAACGGAATGTCAAGTGATCAGGTGATCAAGGTTTATAGTAGAATCTTAAAAACACCACTCACTTACATTCAATCTCTGTTCTTTTTATCCATCCATTCCAATCCCTGAGAAAAAATTGCAACTGTGTATTTTTACTTATTTTTATATTTATTTAAGTCCAGGTGGTGTTTCGTTTAGCCCCTCCTTTGTGTTAATATCCTGTGCTAATTTCTGTTGTCTGTATTTGTTCATTTAATGTTTTTTAACTGGGGCCATACCCACAATGCCTAGGGACTTCTCCTGATTCTGTGCTTGGGGTCATTCCTGGTGGTGCTTGGAGGATCATATGCTGTGCTGGGAATTGAACAGAATTGTTGCATGAAAGGCAAGTAAGTGCCTTATTCCACACTCTTTTTGGTCCTTTTAATTTCTGATAGAGGACAGGAAAAACAAGAATAGAACAACCAGATACTGATACTGTGTAATAAAATCAGTATAGATCACGAGGGTGTATCTGAGTAACTCAGATACATGGGGCAGGAGACTACCGGCTCTCCCTGTGCCCAGCTGATCATGAGGCGCCGGGAGGGAAGGCAGATTCTAGCCTTGGCCCGCCACCCCAGCAGTCTTGCAAGAAGCCAGAGGAACCCCCACACCATGAGGGCCACCATTTTCAACATCCGGACTCCATAACTCATCAGAGCTCTACCCAATAGAAAGCTAATCTCTCCCTGTTGCACAGGGCTCATCCAGTAAATGCACAAGATGAGAGCCTACTACTGAGAGTATACCACCCACATGGCAGAGCCTAGCAAACTACCTGTGTCATATTTGATATGCCAAAAAACAGTAACAATTATAGACCTCATTACAATGACCTGAAGGGAATGGTTTGAGGCTTTTCATGTTCCTGAGTGAGCAGATGCCCTTTGGTTACACTAGTACGTGACAGGACGTATGGAGATGTTACCGTGCCCACTCGGAAGCAAATTGATGAACAACAGGAAGACAAGTGATACAAGTGATAAGATCTCCCAAGCAGGACTCAGGTGTTCTCTGGGCAATACTTGATTTCCTTGGCCAAAGGTCCAGGGCGAGGTCTTGAGGATTCATTTTTGCTAATGTAACACACTTGACTGACCAAACAAAGCCAGACGACCCGCCACTCCATAAGGGCCTCCATTTTCCACATCCGGACTTTCCCCCTCCTCAGCACTCCACCCAGCAGACCAGCCTATCACAGCCCAGCTCATCAAGATCCACCCTGCAGCAGTCTTTTTAATCCGGCCCAGAGCCTCACAACAAGCCAGATGACCTCGACTCCATGAGGGCCTCCATGTTCCACATCTGGACTTCCCTCTTGTCAGAACTCCACCCCTGCAGCCAGCCTATCACAGCCTGGCTCGCTAGGCCCTACATGGCCACGGTTCATCAATAAATGCTAGATTTTGAGATGACTAAAAGAGTATGCTACCACGGGGCAGAGCCTGGCAAGCTACCAGGGTCGTATTTCATATGCCAAATACCAGTAACAAATATAGACCTCATTCCCAAGACATGATGGAATGGTTTGAGGCTCTTTATGTTCCTGGAGCAAGCAGGGTGCCCTTGGGCTCTACTTGCATGAGACAGGTCATATGGAGATGTTACTGGTGCTCGCAGACAAATCGATGATGAACGGGAAGACAGTGATACAGTGAACAAACTTGATAATTAATACTCCAATCACTGTGTAGACAATTTAAGTAAAACAAAAAATATAGAAATGGTCTAGTGCCAATCACTGTTGTGGACAACTTAAGTAAAACAAATAAAGAAATGGCCCAGCTGAAACCAATTTGAGAACAGAAAATTCCTTGATCACTTGAATCCCATTATTCATCGGTTTGCTCGAGCGGGCGCCAGTAACATTTCCATTGGACCCTATCACGTGCCAATGTGGCCCAATGGCATCTGGTTGATTCAGGGAATGAAGAGCCTCAAACCGTTCCTTCAGGGTCTTTACAAGGAAGTGTAACCATCTTGTAGATGGGCGGCCACGTGATCTTTTGACATCCCGTGGGATCCAGTCAGTAACAGCTCTAGTCCAGCGGTTGTCTTCAAATCGCATTACATGTCCAGCTCATCTGATTTTCGATGCCTTGAAAATACGAGGATAGCGTCCCTGATTCTGGAATAGTGACAGAGGTCAGAACTCCCTGATTCCTTCTCTCACTTGAGTGAGGCATGATATTCCAAGCATAGCTCTTTTGATTCCTCTCTGGGGAGACCCGAATAGCATTCTCATCAATTAAAGATGATATTAATGATATTGGAAAGTAGATAATAAAGAGATTGTACAAATCAAAAAATTCAACAGAGATGGGAACAGATTTGAACTTTGAAATAATTTATGGTGTAGATCAAAACGAATGCTATTAGTACCCATCATTAATGAACATACAATAATTTGGGGGATGGAAATTCACAGTGAACAACCAAATATATATCAACACCTGCATATAGATTAGCAGACCATGAAGGCTTCAATCAATACCAGCAAATGAAGTAAATATGCCAATGAAAGAACGGAAATGGGGCATAATGGGAAAATAACATATTTCTAAACAAAAACAACTATAGTCTTCAATTTACCTACATGTACTTCTTTTTTTTTGTATCTAATGATAAATGAGTGACAATTTTCAAATGTATGAAGATACCAGTTGTCTGGAAATATAGGTCACTTAGAATAGGTGAACTAGAAAATCAATATTCTCCATTCAAGGGAGTATTGATTTGCTTAACAGAAGGAGGAAAATACAACAAAGCCAAAAGTTGAATAGAAACTGGTACATACTCCTCGGCAGAAATATATGAATTCTGTAAAGTATGAAGAAAAACTACTGCCAGAGAAATTTTAGGTAGACAAAGTTTGAGGAATTCAAATTCAAGAAAGGATAATGAGTGAATTAATTATATTGGATTTCATGAACCTATTGGCTGGTATTTCTATTCTCTCTCTGCAGACATAAATAAAACTCAGAGTACAGATTAACCATGCTTCACGTGATAGACTGCGAGTTATTAATAATAAAATAGACATGTGTGAACACACATCCATATTTGCGACTCTTCAAAATGAGTCTTTCAAGTCTAGAAAATAGGAACCCTAAATCAAAACACCTTAGAATGCCAAATATATGTATATTATTTTATTACCCAATGATTATAATAATAGTAATCTTTCTAAAAGTTAATTTTGCTTTGCTTTGGGAAATAGCTGGAAGTGATCTAAATCTGGCTTTGTGGGAAGGGATCACTACTGCAGGTTTATGGGATCAGGTGGGGTGCTAGGGATCACACATGTGCAAGGCCTCTGCACTCCCTGCTGTGTAATGCTCTGACCTCAGTTAAATTGGCGCCATGATTTAAATATTCCTGACAGTAGAGTTGTAGGTAAACAATGTTCCAACTCCACATTCACCACCAGTGTCCGCGTCCCTTACAAGGTTCCTTCATATCACCCCAACCATTTTATAAACTTTCTTTAAAAAATTTAATTGTTGTAGTTTGGGTAATATTTCATCAAACATAGGTTCTTTTCTCTTTGTCTGGGTCTTTGTATTGAATTTTCTATTATATTATAGATTCTCTCTTGCCTGACTGAAATAAGTAAGATGTCTTCAGACAATGAACTAATCTTACTTCTTGGGAATAAATAGAGGGTTCGTGACTGTACACTATGCTTATGGCTTAAAACTAATACATATGATATATATGATATATATATGGATATATTATATATATATTTCTAAATCAAAAATGATGCAAATATTACATAGGTAGGCCTTACCTATTTTATGTAAACTCCAAAATATATTAGCACACAAAAATTTCAAATTTTATTAATGACAGGCAAAAAATGATTATTACAATAATGAGATCCAAGTACAAAATAAAAATTTAATGAAATATATTTTAGATTCCAAAGTTGAATACTTACATAAATGGGGATAGTTATTTTACTATATTGTATTAAATGGCTTTAATTTCCTTATTTAAATAGGTTAAAATCATGCAGCAATCACAGAAAATACTACTACAGACATAGTAAAAGTATCATTTTTTGCTTTTGATTTAGGGCGGGGCATTCCTAGCTATACTCAGGGCTTACTCCTGGTTCTATACTCATGGATCACTCCTGGTGAGGCCTGAGGACCCAAATGTGGTACCTGGATTGAAGCTAGGCTGGCTGTATGCAGAGTAAGGCCCTACCCACTGGACTCTCTCTGTCTCCAAAGGAATAATTTTTTAAATTATTTTAAAATTTAAAATTTTATATAACAGGAAAACATAAAGTGAATTCATTATGCTTTTCATTACATTTGATAGCTTCCTAAACCAAATTTATCCAATGCAAAAATTTCTAGTTACATTTGTTTCTTCTTGTTTATAGAAACTTCCAGAGATTCATTCTAGCCACATAGTAGCCGTGGGCCTCACTACATAATATGAGGTTCAAACTGCACTTTTCCTTAGAGTATTTCAATTACACACACACACACACACACACAAAAAAACCCTTTAAAATATGTGTAAGAGTGCTTATTCCAGGAAAAAATGCCAAGGGAAGCAATGTATTTTCTTCCTGAAATCACTCATCTCACATTTGACATATCTATACTAAAGAATGATTATCTTTGACTTTAGATAATGCAACTTGATTATAACTTTCATAATGTAAATGTTAAAAAAAACTCCAAATTAGCAAGACTTCTTAAAGTAATCCAACGCTTCCTTGCAATATTGCTTTCATTTGAATATCCTGATTAGACTCAGTCAATCCCAAATCAGTTCCTGTTTTAGTTTGAATGTAACATAAGTTTTGTAATGATTATGACTTGAATTTTTAACTATACTAGAAGAACTGAATAAGAAAGTATGAAACACAATGCCTCCCACTTTCTAATCAGACAATATGGATTACCACCGTTCCCCTACCAGCATTTCATACTAATAGGTGCACTTCCCCACCCCCACCACAAGTATTGATAAAGTCCACCACGGCACAATGTTCCTTCTGTGAACTCAGTCTAACTTGGCATCTTCAGCTTACTATTCTGCTGGAATTATCACAGGGAATATTTCCATTGAGGTCGTCTAATTCATTGCTTTGTTAATACACAAATGAGCAAGATTATCCATTATTATTTTTTATTCCTGTGCCTAAATTCTCTTGTTGGTGGTGGTTTTATTTAGTTAGAACAAACACATGTTTCTATATACTTTTTTTAACATTTTATTATACCACCGTGAGATATACAATTACAACGTTGTTCACGCTTGGGGATTTCGGTCACAAAGTGTTCCAGCACCCCACCCTCCACCAGTGCCCCTCAGCCACCACCCATGTCCCCAATTCCCTCCCCCTCCTGCCTAAATGGCAGGCTCTTTATCTCCTCTCTCTCTCCCTCTCTCTCTCCTCCTTCTCCCACACATTGTGGGTTGCACTCACGCATACACTTAGAAGCCATCGTTTGCATTTTTTGTCTGTATTTAATGCTCAGTTCTATGTAGGTATCAGACCTTTAGACATTTATTCACACATGTTCCCTTCTCTATCTAACTAAACCTCTGACTCCCACGCGCTTGTGGTAATTTCCACTTTTGGTAAGATCACCTGGTATATTTATGTCATGCAAATAAATGCAGTCATTCTATGTCTCTCTCTTTCCTTCTGACTAATTTCACTCAACATGATTCTCTCCATGTCCATCCATTTATAGGAAAATTTCATAACTTCATTTTTTCTGAAAGCTGCATAGTATTCCATTGTGTACATGTACCACAGTTTCTTTATCCAGTCATCAGTTCTCGGGCATACTGGTTGTTTCCAGGTTCTGGCTATTGTGAATAGTGCTGCTATGAAAATAAAAGTGCGGATTGTGTTTCCGCTGTGTGTTTTTGGCTTTGCAGGGTATATTCCCAGGAGCGGTATGGCTGGGTCAAAAGGGAGCTCAATTTCTAGTCTTTGGAGGAATGTCCATATTGTTTTCCAGAAAGGTTGTACAAGTCAACATTCCCACCAACAGTGTATGAGAGTCCCCTTTTCCCCACATCCACGCCAGCACTTGTTGCTTTTACCCTTTTGGATATGGGCCATTCTCTGTGGTGTGAGGTGATATCTCATTGTTGTTTTGATTTGCATCTCTCTGATGATTAGTGATGATTAGCATTTTTTCATATGCCTTTTGGCCATTCGGATTTCTTCCTTGTCAAAGTTTCTGTTCATCTCTTCTCCCCATTTTCTAATGGGGTTGGCTGTTTTTTCTTATATAGCTGTACCAGTGCCTGATATATCCTGGATATTAACCCCTTATCAGATGGGTATTGGGTGAATATTCTTTCCCATTCTGTGGACTGTCTTTCTATCTTGGTCACTGTTTCTTTCGAGGTGCAGAAGCTCCTCAGTTTCATGTAGTCCCATATATTTATATTTTCTTCTAGTTGCTTTGTTAATGGTGTTTCACCTTTGAAGATGTCTTTAGCTTCAATGTCGTGGAGGGATTTTCCTATATTTTCTTCAACGTACTTTATGGAATCAGGTCTCATATTGAGATCTTTAATCCTTTTGACCTGGTTTTTGTGCAAGGTGTTAGACACAGGTCCAAATTCATTTTTTTACATGTAGCTGTCCAGTTTTCCCAGAACCACTTGTTAAAGAGGCTTTCCTTACTCCAGTTTGGACTCTTTGCACCTTTATCAAAGATTAACTGATCATATCTTTGAGGGTGGGTGTGAGGATACTCAACTCTATTCCATAGGTCCACAGGTCTGTTTTTATTCCAGTACCACGCTGTTTTAATTACTGCTGCTTTGTAGTACAGCTTGAGGTTGGGAAAGGTGATGCCTCCCATCTTCTTCTTCCCAAGGATTGCTTTAGATATTCGTGGGGGGTTTATTATTCCATATGAATTTCAGGAGTGTTTGGTCAACTTCTTTAAAGAATGTCATGGGAATCCTTATAGGAACCGCATTGAATCTGTACAAAGCTCTAGGGAGTATTACCATCTTGACAATGTTAATTCTCCCCATCCATGAGCAGGGAATGTGTTTCCATTTCCTCATGTCCTCTTTTATTTCTTGAAGCAGTGTCTTGTAGTTCTCTTTGTATAGGTCCTTTACACACTTGGTTAAGCTGATTCCTAGGTATTTGATTTTCTGTGGCACAACTGTGAATGGAATCGATTTCTTAATATCCCTTCTCTCTTTCGTTATTTGTGTATAGGAAAGCCACCGACTTTTGGGAATTGATTTTGTACCCTGCCACTCTACTATATATATCTATTGTTTCTAAGAGTATTTGGGTCGAGAGTTTAGGGTTCTTTAGGTATAATACCATGTCATCTGCAAATAATGATAGCTTGATTTCTTCCTTGCCTATCTGGGTGCCCTTAATGTCCTTTTCTTCTCTGATTGCTATGGCGAGTACCTCCAGTACTATATTGAATAAAAGAGGTGAGAGAGGGAAACCTTGTCGTGTTCCTGATCTTAAGGGGAAGGCTTTCAATTTTTCCCCATTGAGAATGATACTCGCTGTGGGCTTTTGGTAGATGGCTTTGACTATCTTGAGGAAGCTTCCTTCAATTCCCATTTTCTGGAGGGTTGTAATCATGAATGGGTGCTGGATCTTGTCAAATGCTTTTTCTGCATCTATCGATAGGACCATATGGTTTTTATTTTTTCTCTTATTGATGTGATGTATTATGTTGATTGATTTGCGAATGTTGAACCATCCTTGCATTCCCGGGATGAATCCTACTTGGTCATGATGTATAATCTTTTTGATGAGTCTTTGGATTCTGTTTGCTAGTATTTTGTTGAAGATCTTAGCATCTGTGTTCATCAAGGAGATTGGTCTGTAATTTTCCTTCTTTGTATTGTCTCTCCCTGCTTTGGGTATCAGGGTGATATGCGCCTCGTAGAAGCTGTTTGGGAGTGTTTCTGTTTCTTCTATTTCCTGGAAGAGCTTGAACAGGACTGGCAGTAGGTCCTCCTTAAAGGTTTGGTAGAATTCGCCAGTGAACCCATCTGGACCTGGGCTTTTGTGTTTGGGCAGACTTTTAATTACTGTTTCAATTTCTCCGATGGTGATAGGCTTATTTAGGTATTGGAGGTCTTCTTGTTTCAATCGTGGGAGGTTATAGGACTTCAGGAATTTATCCATTTCTTCTAGGTTCTCATGTTTTGTGGCATACAGGTTCTCAAAATAACCTCTGATGATGTTTTTGATTTCTGTTTTTTCTGTTGTGATGTCACCATTTTCATTTCTGATTCTGTTTATTTGGGTTCTCTCTTTCCCTGTCCTTACAAGTCTTGCCAGTGGCTTGTCGATCTTGTTTAATTTTTTCAAAAAAACCAGTTTTGGTTTCATTAATCTTTTGGATTGTTTTTTTTTTTTGGTTTCCAGCTCGTTGATTTCCTCCTTAAGTTTCACTATTTCCTTCCTTCTGCCTGGGTTGGGCTTCCCTTGTTGGTCTTTTTTCTAATATTTTCAGCTGTGAGGTCAGGTTATTTATATGGGCCCTTTCTTCTTTCCTGATGAATGCTTGCAGAGCTATGAACTTTCCTCTTAACACAGCTTTTGCTGTGTCCCACAAGTTCTGATAGTTGGTATCTTCATTGTCATTTGTTTCTAAGAATCTTTGGATTTCCCGTTTGAATTCTTCTATGACCCATTTGTTGTTCAGCAGTGAGCTGTTTAGTTTCCAGGTGTTTGGTTTAGCTCCCTGCTTCTGTGTATGGTTCACTACTATTTTGAGTGCATCATGATCTGAAAAGATAGTCGACACAATTTCAATCTTTTTTATTTTGTTGAGGTATGCTTTGTGGCTCAGCATATGGTCTATCTTGGAGTATGTTCCATGTGCACTGGAAAAAAATGTGTATTCAGCTTTTTTTGGGATGGAAAGCCCTGTATATATCAAGCAGCTCTCTTTCTTCCATTTCTTCCTTCAGGTCCAGTATTTCCCTGGTGAGTTTCAGTCTCGTCGATCTATCCCTAGTCGATAAGGCAGTGTTGAAGTCTCTGACTATTATTGTGCTACTGTTAATGTCTTCTTTGAGGTCTATTAATAATCGTTTTAAGTATTTTGCTGGCCCCTTGTTTGGCGCATATATGTTTAGCAGTGTGATTTCTTCCTGGTATACATACCCCTTAATTATTAAGAAATGGCCTTCGTTGTCCCTTTTGACCTTTTTCAGCCTGAAATCTATATTGTCAGATACGAGTATGGCCACACCCGCCTTTTTGGAGGGGTTGTTTTTATGGAGAATGGTCTTCCAGCCTTTAACTTTGAGTCTGTATTTGCTCTGGTTATTCAGATGTGTTTCTTGTAGGCAGCAGAATGTTGGATTCAGTTTTTTAATCCATTTTGCCACCCTGTGTCTCTTAATTGGTGCATTTAGACCATTGACGTTGAGAGAGATTATTGTCATTGGATTTTTGTGCCATCTTTCTGTTTAACCTTGTTGTGGTTTTGGGTTGTCTTATTTTACAATAGACCCTTCAATCCTTCTTTTAGAGTTGGTTTTGAGTCTATTAATTTCCTGAGTTGTTGTTTATCCATGAAGTTGTGTATCTTTCCTTTGCATCTGAAAGTAAGTCTAGCTGGGTAAAGAATTCTTGGTGAGGCCTGAAGTTCATTGAGTCTTTTCAAAATATCCCACTATTGTTTTCGGGCTTGGAGTGTTTCATCAGAGAAGTCTGCTGTAAATCTCAGGGATGCTGCTTTGTATGTGATTTCCTTCTTTGATCTTGCTGCTTTCAGTATTCTATCTCTGCCTATCGTTTTTGTCATTTTAATAAGGATGTGTCTTGGAGTATTCTTATTGGGGTTTCTTTTAGCTGGTATCCTTCGGACCTCCTGTATCTGGGAGCATGCTTTCTTCAGTTCTGGAAACTTGTCAGCGATGATGGCTTTGATAGTTTCTTCTTCATCAGGGTTTTCTTCTTGGCCTTCTGGCACCCCAATGCTGCTTATGTTGTTCCTTTTTGGCTTCATCCCGATTTTCTCTGGTAGTCTGTTCGTTGATTGTGAGTCTTTTTTCCATCTTCTGGTGTTGTCTACAGAATCTCTGAACCTCGTCTTCGAGATCACTAATTCTTTCTTCAGTAGCTGTTACTCTGCTTTGGAGGCCTTCTCCTGTGTTTTTCAGTTCACTTACCTCATTTTTAATATCTGTCATTTCTGCTTGTACTTTGGTCTGAAATTTACTCAATTCTGCTCTAATTTCCTCCTGTACTTATTCACTTTGTATTCCATTGTTTCTTTTATTTCCTTGTACATCTTTAACAGTTTCTTCCGAAATTCCTTTTCAGAGAGGTTATATAGCTCATCGTTATTGCTGGACTCATCTGTATTAATAACTTCAATCATAGAGCTTGAAGGACTTTTTGTGCTCCTTTACCATATTGACTATCGTAGGTTAAAAATTAGTGTTCTGGGTGACTAGTCAGTGAAGTTAGTAGGTGCCTGAATTACTTTGCAGCTAGGGACGTATAGCAAAGAGTGTAGGGGACAATGCTCAGTGTTATGTCAGGTAGATAGAATATAATTGGACGCGCTAACGGCCAGCGGTTTTGAATTTTGGGGTGTCTGTGGGTGGTTCCGGTGTCAGGGGATCAGGGTGGAGGTCTTGCAGTGGGAGGTCCTACGACCCTGGGTGGGGCTCAGTCCCCTCCTCAAAGCTGGAGCCTTTTCTCCTGGAGCCGAGTGGTCAGGGGGCTGCCCACCGCCTGAACGCACCTGGTGGGAAGAGCGCGGGGGATCTGCTGGGTGTCGGGGCTGGATGGCATCAGAGGGAGGTCCTGCGAGGTCCTGCGCCTATGGGTGGGGCTCGGTCCCCTCCTCAAAGCTGGAGCCTCTTCTCCTGGAGCCAAGTTGTCAGGGGCTGCCCGCCGTGGGAACCTGTTTCTATATACTTTTAAGGAAGAAGTAATTTCATGTTCAAAGTCTTTGTTTGAATATGCATTTTAGAAATAGAAATGCTATGAGAGTTAACTTTTATTTCCCCAAATTACATTTTTTCTAAAGATGATCTAGACTTTTGAAGATAAATATATGCTTTATGAAACCATCCTTTTTAGCCTCATTAGTTAGAGAAAAATAGCAGATACTCAGAAAATATGTGCTGAATGAGGAAGCATGTAAACTTGATTTCTTTTAAAGAACAACCAATTTTTTGGTGCCTAGAAAGAAAGAATAAGAACTACACATCGTTTATCTGTGTATAAGAAAATGATAGAATTGAATAGCTCAAATTCCATACACTTTAATAAGAGTATTAACTTTATTTGATGAAGATTTCTAGTCCAAGAGTTAGCAATAGAGTGCCACAGATGGTGAAATCATGATTCTTTCCACTATGAAGATCTTTCCGCTAAGTGTCCCAAAGCAGGGATGACAGTTGCCTAAACCAGAGACCTTCTTTTTTTAAATGCTGCATTTTTCCTTAACAGAGAAAGTAGTTACAGTAATTACAATGGTGTGTATTGGTTAGAAGAACTAGACTAGTAATATTAATAGTCAATATTAACATGTTCCTTCCCATAACTTCTGTTATTTCCTTTAAATTCACATCTAAAATCACAGTGGCAGTTCTTTCTTCAAAAAAAGAAAGAACTGTATAAAAAACTTCTTATTGTCAACTGTATATCAGTCAAAATTTGGTAACTATCACTGGCCAACACTCTGTGACATATGTAACCCACAAGCCTTACATCATTTATTGTCTTTTTTGAATATTGAAACCTGAAGAGTTTTTATTGAGCCAAATATTCTCATACCAAACCTGTGATATCAGAAAATCTAACTCTAGGGGAAGGATATAAAGTCAAAATTTCTAAATAAAGGATTTCTAATATATTAGAAGTAAAAAAGAAAACTAAAAATTTGAATTGGTGAAATGTGGTATATTAATATTCATACCTACGATTATTCTAGAATATTACAAATGATATATAGTATTGCAATTACTATCTATTAATATTATGTGAATCATTATATTACAAAACATAATGAAGTCTAAAAAATAATAATGAAATATCCAGACAGCATATTCTACAAAGCACATAATGACTTAGTCAGATAAAAACGTTTAATAAACTCAGTCCAAAGATATTGTTATTCCCAATACTGGAGCTGCAAGTCAATTACCATTTTCCCTGGCCTCACTTAAAGCTAAAAGTGGCCATGTAACTGCTCTTTCTCATGAAATTTAACTTGAGTTAATGCTTTTGAAGAAAAGAAGGAAGATTGCTAGTTACTTCTTCCTAATATGAATACGAAGATGGTTATTAAAGTCACAGAATATTCTCTACACCATCAGAGAGTCAATCAATCAGGCTAATGATGTGCTGGGTAGAAGGCAATATCTTATAGTTATAGAGTCCACCTTGATGAACAGCAAATATGCTGGAAATAAGAGAATCTGCAGATGATCACAATTTTTCCTTAGTGATGCTGCTGTCTAAAATATCAAGACAGGAAAGGTATGTTAAACTGAAAAACTTAGAAGGCAAATCTAATATCTTCAGTGCAATGAACCCCTTCTCTGAACTCAGATTACAAGAGTTTAATTCCTTGCTCCATTCCTTAATACTTGTGCAAGATACCATAAATTAATTTCTTTCTGCCTGATTCAGTCTTTTATATTTTATTTTAAATGGATTATTCTATGATGACTCAGCTAACATTAATAGCATTAACATTTATGATCTTATTGTGTTCAGTTTTCATACCTCGCCACCCTCAAAGTGCCACAGACCCTCCAATATGATATAATTTCATTACTAGCTCACTTCATCCTTCCTTTTATATCATTTCCTTATTAGTTATCTTCTGGTTTGTAACCCATGGCCGAGGCATTTTCATCATTTGATTCTCTTTATTCCCATGTTTTATTTCTCTACATACCGCAGATGAGTAAGTTCATGGATATTTGTACTCCCTGGGCCTTACTTCACTTAACGTGATATTTTCCATTTTCGTCCAAGTTTGCCCTCAAACTGGAATATTATATCTTTTCTTATAGCTGCATTATATCCCGCAACTTCTTTATTCATTCATCTGTGAGTGGGCATTCATGTGTTTAGATTTTTAACCAAAATATAGCAAATACTCAAGCTACTCTGAAGACGTGAGTAAGCATTAAAACTAAACCCAACCACAACCCATGTATCCTTACTTTTTCTCTTACATTGTTATTAAATAAGTTAACGAGAAGGCCATAATAAAGAGGTGGTTCTAATATCTGCATCATTCATAAGCAAGTCAAAAGATAAACCTGTGAATACCTTTACAATTAAGAGATTAGGACACTAAGAAAAAATACCTAAAGCGAACCAATCACAGTTGGCCTATTAAGTTTACGTTTATCATAACCCAATTCATTGTATAACCGAATGTTCCCTTTACTCACAAAGAAATAAAGCAACTGACAACATTCAATTAGTTTAATTTGGGGATAGCCCCAGTACCAATATTCTTGTTTAACAAAACTCTTCCACTTTTTACCCCCTTTGAATCTTCCTTTGACTTTGGAGATTAACAAAATGTTTGAGATTAACAAAACTTCCTAGTTAGTATATCACTAAATAAAAGTTAAGTAGATGTGAAAGCTAACTCTTTTTGAAAAATTCTTTTCACAAAATGAAATGGAATAAAATAAAATTTACATTTGTAAATATAACACACATTTGAATTTGACCGTTCAGAATCAACCAGTCCTGTCTGGGAGAAACAGAGGAAAATGAAACAGAGGAAATGAAAGGTCTTAACATATTAGCTTTTTCAGCAAACTTAGTATGCCTCTTATTTTTTTTTCCTTTGATCCTCTTAAAACAAAATGTTTTGCCATCCTTAGCCTTACTATCAATTATTTTCTCCTTCCCTCTGCACCCTGTAAGATTTGATTGGGTTTGATGCTGTTTATTCCATATTCTCCCTGAAATAACTGGGTAGTCTTTTTCTTTGAGATGAGTCTGCATCTAATTACTTAGAATGCAGTAATATTTTTGGTTCCCCTTCTCAGTGGCCTGGTGGGTCTCAATGAGATACAGAGGTGTTTTGTTTAGTTTGTTATCATCACCTGCAAGTGAAGGACTCAAACTAAGGCCAAAGGAAAGGATCACTGATGGATCAAAATATCTCCATCATCAGTAATAAAGATTATAATGAACGATCTCAGAAACAGAGAGTGGACCAAATGTTACTGGGACCCCTGCCAAAAATACATGGGGTTTTGTTTCGCTGTTTTGTTTCCTTTGTTTTTTCCTTAGGAGCATTAGTGATGGTTCTCAGAGGCGAATTCCTACTATATGCTCCAAGCCATGTTCTGCTGGGATCAAAGTCAGGGCTCTTGCATGCAAACATGTGTGATGCTATTGTAAAGTTAAGGGCAGATTGAGATTAAGAGTTCCTCTTTGAGAGTGGGAACTATTTATGCCCAGTTCCTTCATTCCTACACTCATTGCCGGATTAATACGCTTCTCATGCATGAAGGAGCAGGGAGCTCTGAACTGGGCAGTAACTGGAGTGTCAGACACATGACATTCCCTAGGCAGCTGCTAAACAACAGAGTGGGAGGGATGATGTCATCGTCCCTTTCCAGGTTCTCATTTGATTTCTTCTAATTTGATAATAATCGCCTCATATATTGAATAAATCACTTATTCTAATTACTCGAATTACTTGTTTATTATTGGCAGCAAGTATAATTGACATAAATGGTAAAATAAATTTTCCTTTATAGTTGCCTTGTTGTATCTATTACCTGAAACTTTGGCTCAAAAAAAATTGTCACCCTGGAAATAGATCTTTGAAAACAAGCAGTATACAGGTTTTC
The DNA here is from genome assembly GCA_021461705.1 of Cryptotis parvus. NCBI lineage: Eukaryota > Metazoa > Chordata > Mammalia > Eulipotyphla > Soricidae > Cryptotis > Cryptotis parvus. The sequence continues at coordinate 53,317 of JAJIBD010038287.1, read as the reverse complement.
TGAACAAAGATATAAGGTGTTGTGACTACATCATACATGCTATCAAGTTAAATTAATTAATAATTTTCTGTAGTCTGTAAAACATTATACTAGGTATTCTCCCAGGAGTCTCCCCTTTCAATGCTTTACCAATCCGGCCAGATGTCTACAAGTTTGGACCAGGATTCAATGCATCTCAGGGCGGTGTGGCTGGCGTCCCTATGGCCACCCCCAATGACGTTCAGCTCTTCCCAAAGGACACTGATTTCCTGAGCATCCAAAGCATGTACCCCTGAGCTCTTTTCTCAGTATCGTGGTGTGCGATGTTTTCAAAGAAAAGTGAAATGCTAAATTTGGAAACAAAGTAGTCAGAGGAACCTTTGACAGGCATTAGAGACTTAAGTCTTCAAAATAAAACTGTCAAAAGTCATATTGCTCAAACTATATGCTAAGAATCTAATTTATAGACTGAATATTTGAGGAAAAAAAATTCACTTCTTTAGTGATAAGAGTAAAGTGAATTTAAAATATTAATCTGAGATATAAAAGACAGATAGAAAGTGCCATTGTATAGAACCTCTTCATGAAACTTTCCTTTTCAATACCCAATCTTCCCAGCTTCTACGGGAGAGTGAGTAGCTTCTAAGAGGAGAATAAGTAGCTTCTGTGGGAAGAATGTGTAGCTTCTACGGGAGAGTGAGTAGCTTCTAAGAGGAGAATGAGAAGCTTCTATGGGGAGAATGTGTAGCTTCTACGGGAGAGTGAGTAGTTTCTAAGAGGAGAATGAGTAGCTTCTATGGAGATAATGTGTAGCTTCTATGGGGAGAGTGAGTAGCTTCTAAGAGGAGAATGAGTAGCTTCTGTGGGAAGAATGTGTAGCTTCTATGGGGAGAGTGAGTAGCTTGTACAGGGAGAGTGAGTAGCTTCTAAGAGAGAATGAGTGGATGAGCCGCCCCTCTCTGAGTTCTGACTGCTTCCCCTCATGCTTCCTACTTGCCTTCTACCATAACACGCTGAATTTCGATCGCCAGAGTAACAACGTCAAGGTGAATTATTCTAAATAAACAAGATCTTTAAAGTATATTGACATCCAAAGCATTTTGTTATGTAATTGAACTTGGGTGAAGGTTGTAGAAAATTATAGCTATTAATCACCTTGAGGGCTTAAAAACAAAACAGGGAATTTGGGAGTAGATAAAGACCCTTGTTGAGTTGGGTAGCAAAACAAATGAATCAACCGCCTGGAAACACCAAACAACACCCAATATGTGAAGATGGCCTCCTCTAGCAGGCAGGTCTTATTCCAATTTGGACTGGAAGCCATGGCAGGTGTCAGTAATCACCTCCTGAACACAACTGCACAGAATCTGAAAATCAGACCATCCCTCTTGGTGCGCACTGTGGAACAAGAAAACTAAAAAGGCAACACCACACTGGATTTGTGTTTGACACAAGACCAACATGAATCCTGCCCAAACCAGGAATGTCACCAAGCATCTCCCAGAACTGGCATCATTCATTTCCAACTAGAGCTTCCCTCTCCATCTACTCCTTTTGACTTTTAGATGATCATGTTTACAAGATGTATAATGGCTGGCCAGAGAGACAGTATAGCAGGCTGGGCACTTGCCTTGCACGTGGCTGACCAGGATTCTCTCCCTGGCACCCAATATGATTCCCTGAATCCTTCCAGGAGTCATCCCTGAGCTCAAAGCCAGGTGTGGCTTAAATTGAAAAACAAAAATTCAAAGGCTTTACAATCCTTAGCAAAACTAATCTTGAAACACTCTCCAAATCACTTAACATGAGTGTATACTCTAAACTCTTTCTAATATATTCTCATGACAACATCCCAGTTTCCTCACGGCATGTGTCCTTTATAATTTTAATTTGGAATGAATCCATTTGGTCCACTGTGGGCATGCTCCTTGCTGTCTTTTAGTCAGAGGACATTGAAGCACTCATATTCAGTTGACTTGTTTTGTCAAATAGTATAGTCCTAGCATTTCTTTGCATGCTAGGTGCTAGGTCTAAAGATAGCAAAGGTATTATTTGAGGGAAGGAGAGGTGAGTTTGCCTCAGATCCATGGGTGCTCAGAGGCTATTCCTTGCTCTTTCTCAGGAGTGACACCTGGAAGCACTCAGGGCGTCAAAGTTGGCTGGAAACTGAACCCTGGTCAGTCAAAGCAAAGGCCTGGACTCTCATGATATTTCTCTAACCTCTGTATACTTTTTGCCCATATTGAAAACTGGATGCAAATATTCTCCAGAAGACATAATCAGTGGATTCTATGCAAGCATAAACCCAATGGTGTTAAGGAAAGAAATGTCTTCTTTGACAGCTACAGAGATCGTACATGGGTAAGGTGCTTGCTTTACAAGCCAGGCACCGTGGTTCGATCCCTAGCACCACACATGGCTCCCTTTAAGCCCCACCAAGAGTGAGCTCTGAGCACAGATCCAAAATTAAGCTCTGAGCATGACCAAAAATTATGAATGAGAAGGAAAAGGAAAAGAAAGTATTCTCTGATTTCATTTATTTCAAATCTACATTCAAGGGATGGGGTAAACACAGTCATCTATCAAGGCTGTCTCCTACATTTTATTCTCCATCAGCCTGGTGGATTTTTAAAAATCAATTACAGTTTCACTCTCTGAAGAAATGATTCCTTACTATGGAAATTTTATTGTCATGCTTGTGATGTATATTTTTGTTATTTTTCTTTGAGAGCAGAAAAATTATTTCAGTTTTTAATATACAATGATTTATTTCTTCATTTCACTAACCAAAATATTTTTGGTTTGAAAGAATTGTTCTACATACTGCTACCCTAGCCTCCTAATAATTTATGTGATTTTTATGCTGAACCAATTGATCAATTTACATACTTGTCTTTTCATATTTGTGTGCTTGCTTCTGATTTGACTGTGTAATATCCAACTTGATTCATTACACAAATTTTATAAATTGTCGCTCCTCTGTGTGAATCTCAAATAGCATTCAGAAGGAAAATCTTTTTTTTTATTTCTAACAGTTTGCTTTGCAAGCATTTCCTTGTATTTCTAAAGTAGCTTTGTTAGTCTGTAAATGAAGGTTTAACTTTCTAACTTACTTTGAAATCATTTCTAAATTATTAGTCAAGTTAAGTGATATGAATGGACCATTAACCTTACATAAATATCAGCAAATAATTCACTCACAGGTCATCAACATTGTTCTTGTAAGAGAGGCACTGTATAAAGGAAGAGGGATTTGACATTGCTCAGGATACAAGAACAGTAAAACACTGCTAATTTAAGTTTTAGCAATTCTCTACTGCAGTCAGAAGGATTGCTTGCTCTAGAAGCCTGCATTCTCCCTTGAACATACATATTGCTTGCTTGTCTCTATCTTTGCTTTCTTTTTCATTCTGGGGAAGTTTTTGCTCTCCCTTGAATATGTATTTCTCTCTTGCTTAGTGGAATTGTGTAGAACTAGAACGTATTCCATGATGTGTGGGGTTTCTTTAGGATGGTCATACAAGAACCTTCGGTATTTAAGATTAAATTAAAAATTAAATTATCTGTAAAATCAATGTGTCATCATAACTTTTGCATTTGTTTTTCAAAGTCAAAATATAAATATATAAACCGATAGTAAAAATAGTTAGAAATAAAGTTGACTCTGAGCCAGTATTTTTGTTACTCTGAGGTCATGTTTTCTCAAATTAACCAATGTTTGTCAAGTTCAATGGTTTATCCTCAATGGTTTATCATGATGCACAGATGTCTACCGAGCATACACATATTACCCATTAGTTAGTGTAGAAGACACTCTTTCCGAGTAGATGATGTTGTGCCTGCATTTATACTGTGTATTTCATTTCTCTTTGGGTTACTATATTTGAATTCTTTAGGAAATAATCAAATAATTTTAGAAAACTTGAGTAACTTTCTTCTCAAAAGTCATTTCAGAAACTACTTTCATTTAAATGTTCAAACACTGAAATATCTTTGTCATATAGGCCAACCTCTACAAGCTCAAAGATCATCAGTGTTCACTGCAACCTTCAATATGAGAACAAATGATTAGAGACATCCTGATCAATATACATAAGTGGGTCATGATCAATTATACAGTGAATCGATATAAATACAGGAATACTTAAAATCAAAGGGATACACAACATAGCAGCAGGGCTTAGGATTCACATATCATAGGACAGAAAGGAAATTTGCTTATCTACAGACATGTCAACAGTTAAGTACTTACCTGTGTTACTGTCAGTCCACCTGTCCCTAGCCCTGAATTAACAATGCATAGGATATAACAGATATATATTTCTGAACCGGATTAATCTTTAGAAGAAGGTGCGCCAAATTACCAAATGGTGACTACATCTAAGAGTGAAATCATTAGGGAATTAGGAGAAACAGGAAGATTTGCATTTTTTATTTAAAGAATCATTGCATTATTATTATTATTATTATTTTAAGTATTTTATTATACCACCGTGAGATATACAAATAAAAAGATATTCAATTAAAAAGTTCATATTTGGGATTTGGTCGTACAGTGTTCCAGCACCCGTCCCTCCACCAGTGCCCATCTCCCACCACCAATGTCCCCGGTTCCCTCCCTCTTTCCCCCAGCCCACCTCCATGGCAGGTTCTTTATTTCTTTCCATTTCTCTCTCTTTCCCTTTTCCTTCCCTTTCCAGACTATGGATTACAGAACATACATTAAAAGGTTGTCATGTGTATCCTTTTGCCTCTATTTAATGCTCAGTTCTAGATTGGCATTAGTACCCTCGACAATTGTTAGCACACTGTTCCATTTTCTGTCTTACCTAACCTCTGACTCCCACACGTTTGTGATAATTTCCACCTCCTGATATATGTTTCACTTGACCTTGGATATTGGTATCATAATATGTACATATATATTTATGTCATGCAAATATATGCAGTCATTCTGTATCTGTCTCTCTCCTTCTGGCTAATTTCACTCAACATAATCTTCTCCATGTCCATCCATTTATAGGCAAATTTTATAACTTCATTTTTCCTAACAGCTGCATAGTATTCCATTGTGTAGATGTACCAAGCTTCTTTATCCAGTCATCGATTTTCGGGCACTCTGGTTGCTTCCAGATTCTGGCTATTGTGAATAATGCTGCTATGAACATAAAAGTAGGGATGGTGTTTCCGCTGCATATTTTTGGTTTCCCAGAGTAGATTCCAAGGAGTGGTATGGCTGGGTCAAATGGGAGTTCAATTTCTAGTCTTTGGAGGAAAGTCCATATTGTTTTCCAGAAAGGCTGTACCAGCCGGCATTCCCACCAACAATGGATGAGTGTCCCCTTTTCCCCACATCCACGCCAGCACTTGTTGTTCTTGCTCTTTTGAATATGTGCCAGTATCTGTGGTGTAAAGTGGTATCTCATTGTTGTTTTGATTTGCATCTCTCTGATGACCAGTGATGATGAGCATTTTTTCATATGTTTTTTGGCCATTCGAATTTCTTTCTTGCTGAAGTTTCTGTTCATTTCTTCTCCCCATTTTTTGATGGGGTTGTTTGTTTTCTTCTTGTAAAGTTCTACCAGTGCCTGATATATCCTGGATATTAACCCCTTATCAGATGGGTATTGGGTGAATATTCTTTCCCATTCTGTGGACTGCTTTTGTATCTTAGTCACTGTTTCTTTTGAGGTGCAGAAGCTTTTTAGTTTCATGTAGTCCCATATGTTTATCTTTTCTTCTAGTTGCTTTGTTAGTGATGTTTCACCTTTGAAGATGCCTTTAGCTTAACACGGCTTTTGCCATGTCCCACAAGTTCTTATAGTTGGTGTCTTCATTTTCATTTGTTTCCAGAAATCTTTGGATTTCCTGTTTGATTTCTTCTATGACCCATTTGCTGTTCAGGAGTGAGCTATTCCGTTTCCAGGTGTTTGGTTTGACTCCCTGTTTCTGTGTACGGTTAACTTCCATTTTCAGTGCATCATGGTCTGAAAAGATAGCTGACACAATTTCTATCTTTTTATTTTATTGAGGTATGCTTTGTGGCTCAGCATGTGGTCTAACTTGGAGAATGTTCCATGTGTACTAGAGAAAAATGTGTATTCAGCTTTTTTTGGCATGAACAGCCCTGTATATATCCACTAGCTCTCTTTCTTCCATTTCTTCCTTCAGGGCCAATATTTCCTTGGTGAGTTTCAGTCTTGTTGATCTATCCATCGTTGATAGAGCAGTGTTGAAGTCTCCAACTATTATTGTGCTACTGCTAATGTCTTCTTTGAGGTCTCTTAGCAGTTGTTTTATGTATTTTGCTGACCCCTCATTGGGTGCATATATGTTTAGTAGTGTAATTTCTTCCTGGTGTACATACCCCTTAATTAATAAGAAGTGGCCTTCGTTGTCCCTTCTAACCTTTTTCAGCCTGAAGTCTATATTATCTGATACTAATATGGCCACACCAGCCTTTTTGGAGGAGTTGTTTGCATGGAGAATGGTTGTACAACCTTTGACTCTGAGTCTGTGTTTTTTCTCATTATTCAGTTGCGTTTCTTGTAGACAGCAGAATGTTGGGTTCAATTTTTTAATCCATTTTGTCACTCTGTGTCTCTTAATTGGTGCATTTAGACCATTGACATTGAGAGAGATTATTGTCATTGGATTTTGTGCCATCTTTCTTTCTGTGTTTGTTGTGCTTATGGGTTTGGTCGCATTACAGTAGACCCTTCAGTCCTTCTTTTAAAGTTGGTTTTGAGTCCATGAAGTTCCTGAGTTGTTGCTTATCCATGAAGTTGCGTATCTTTCCTTCATATCTGAATGTGAGCCTGGCCAGATAAATAATTCTTGGTGAAGCCTGCAGTTCATTCAGCCTTTTCACAATATCCCACCATTGTTTTCGGGTTCGGAGTGTTTCATCAGAGAAGTCTGCTGTAAATCTTAGAGATGTTCCTTTGTATGTGATTTCCTTCTTAGATCTTGCTGCTTTCAGTATTCTATCCCTATCTATAGTTTTTGTCATTTTTATTAAGATGTGGTCTTGGATTATTCTTATTGGGGTTTCTTTTTAGCTGGTATCCTATGGGCCTCTTGGATCTTGAGGCAAGCATTCTTTAGTTCCGGGAACCTTTCAGCAATTATGGCTTTGACTGTTTCTTCTTCATCAGGGTTTTCATCTTGCCCTTCTGGGACCCCAATGATCCGTATGTTGTTTCTTCAAGCTTCATCCCGATTATCTCTTGTTGTCTGTTCGGTAATTGTGAGCCTTTTTTTCTATCTTCTGGTGTTGTGTAGAGAATCTTTGGAACTTCGTCTTCGAGATCACTAATTCTTTCTTCAGTAGCTATTATTCTGCTATGATGGCCTTCTATGTGTTTTTTTATTTCATTTACCTCATTTTTTAATATCTGTCATTTCCCTTTGCATTTTCCTCACTTCTTCTCTCATGTCCTCTTGTATTTTATTGATTTTGCATTCCATTGCATCTGTGATTTCCTTTTGAATCCTTAACAGTTTTTCCAAATTCTTTTTCAGAGAGATTATACAACTCATTGGTATTGCTAGACTCATATGGACCAGTGACTTCACTCACAGAGCTTGATGGAATTTTGCGTTGCTTTGCCATTATGACTATTGTAGGTTGCAAATGTGAGTTCTTGGGTGACTAGATAGTATAGTTAGTAGGTGTCTGGTCTGTTTGCAGAGTTTGGGTGGGTGGCAAGGATGTAGGAACCAAGGTTCACTGGTACCTCATGCAAGGTAGGTAGTAAGAGGGTCGCGCGAACATGCTAGCATCCGCGCGGTTTTGAGTTTTGAGATGTTCCCAGAAGCGCAGGGCCCAAGGGTTGGTCCGGGTGAAACCAAGGCAGTTTGCCTTGGTTCCCGTTGATGGAGTTTCCTCTCTTCCCTGGGGCATCTTGGGGTCCACAGAGACACAAGAATCACACATGCACCTGTGGGGGAGAGTGGAGGCGTTCCCCAGAAGCGCAGGGCCCAAGGGTCGGTCCGGGTGAAACCAAGGCAGTTAGCCTTGGTTCCAGTTGATGGAGTTTCTGCTCTTCCCTGGGGCAGCTTGGGGTCCGTGGAGACGCAAGAATCACACACACACACACACACACACACACCTGTTGTGGAGAGTGGAGGCGTTTCCAGAAGCGTAGGGCCCAAGGGTCTGTCCGAGGGTGAAACCAAGGCAGTTAGCCTTGGTTCCCGTTGATGGATTTTCCGCTCTTCCCTGGGGCAGCTTGGGGTCTGCGGAGATGCAAGAATCACACACACACACACCTGTGGGGGAGAGTCAAGGCATTCCCCGAAGCACAGGGCCCCAAGGGTCTGTCTAGGTGAAACCAAGGCAGTTTGCCTTGGTTCCCGTTGATGGAGTTTCTGCTCTTCCCTGGGGCAGCTTGGGGTCCCACGGAGACGCAAGAATCACACACACACACCTGTGGGGGAGAGTGGAGGCGTTCCCAGAAGCCAAGATTTGCATTTTTAATTATAATTTCACATTATTTATCTCCTTTGCCAATATATTACTTGCGTGTATCTGCATGCAAAAGAGCTAATGCAACCCTAACAAATTTGCATATTTGTTGGAAGTCAATACATTGTTGATAGATAAGTGATAAGCTACTTAGTAAGATGGATGTGAAAAACAGGAACCTGGGAGGGGGCTATAAACTTTGAACTTTGAGAGGGAAATATTTACATCTTGGCAGCTTTGGCAACTGAACATATTTAAAACAGCACTATGGGTGACCATTGTTTGAACAAGAAATATATCACTTAACAAGAAAGTGATTAATGGCAAAGTATTAAATTAATGTTACGAAGCAAGGACTTACAGACCTGGGGCAGAGCTGCTACTGGTTCTCCCTGTGCCCAGCCGCTCACGAGGTGCCGGGGAGGGGATGGCAGGTCCTAGCCCTGGCCTGCTACCACAGCAGAGCTTTGCAACAAGCCAGACGACCCCCCCACTCCATGATGGCCTCCATTTTCCACATCTGGACTTCCCTATCCTCAGAACTCCACCCAGCAGACCAGCCTATCACAGTCCAGCTCCCACAAGCAGCCATGCGGTTCATCAATAAATGCTGGACATCAGAGGTGACCACAAGACTATGCCACCCGCATGGCAAGCCTGGCAAGCTGCTTGTGTCGTATTTGATATGCCAAATACCAGTAACAAATATAGACCTCATTCCCGTGACCTAATGGAATGGTTTGAGGCTGTTTATGTTCCTGGAGCAGGCAGGTGCCCTTGTGCTCTACTCATGCGAGACAGGACATATGGAGATGTTACTGGTGCCTGCTCGAGCAAATGGATGATCAACGGGAAGACAGTGATACAGTGATACGAAGCAAGGACAGCCCTTTCATAAAGTGATGCTGAGGAAACTAGATTGTGTTTCATAAAAATGCAACATAAAACTGAGAATGCATCTCAATCTCCTACTACTGTACAGAAATGTTGTCAAAGGGATTAAATACCTGAACATCAAATCTCTCTCCATGAAATAAATTGAGGAAAACATAGGAGGACTCTCCAAGATCTTGACACTGGAAGGTCAATGATTTGAACCCATAGGGGCAAAAAATAAATAAATAAGCAGGAAACAGGAAACAAAGGGGACAATATCAAACTAAAAAGTGTATAAGCTGCAAAAGAAATGAGGCCAAAAATTAAAAGAATCCCACTGATTGGGAGATAAATTTTACATATTAACTTCCAAATGGTTAATATCCAAGAAATAAGAAATTCTCTCACAGCTCAACTTCAACAAAAACAGCAGCACAACAACAAAGGGAATAACACCATCAAATAATGGGAAGAAACATTAAAAATACAATTCCTCAAAGATGATAGAAAGATGGCCAATAGTATATGAAAAATATATATCTCCAATAATCATCAGGAATCTACAGATCAAAACAGCAATGAAAGATCACTTCATATCAGCATGAATGACCTGGGTCAAATTCCACAAACATGAAGTGTTGCTGTGATAATAGAATGGTCACTCACTGTTTCTTGCTTTTCCTCTTTGGAAAATCACTAGAGATTTCTCAAAATATTAAAAATATACGGGGCCGGAGCACTAGCCCAGCGGGTAGGGCGTTTGCCTTACACGCGCCAGACTGTGCGGGCCTGGGTTCGATCCCTGGCATCCCATATAGTCCCCCAAGCACCACCAGGAGTGATTTCTGAGTACAGAGCCAGAAGTAGCCCCTAAGCATTGCCAGGTGTGACCCAAGAAGCAAAAAATATATATAGAGAGAGAGCTCACTTTTGGCTCTGGCCTCCTAATTCTGGGCATCTACCAGGGCAAGAATACATGAGTCTACAATGACACAGACATATCTACTTCATGGCAGCATTATTTATAATAGCCCAATCTGGAAACAACAAAGTGCCTGACAACAGATGAGTGCACAAAGCAACCGTGATATATATCTTTAAATACACACACAACATGACTATGGAAAAGTACCCAGCTATGAGCATATATGGAATTTTGTAGCTTGATTTTAATCTCCTGGAACTGGAGGAAACCACCGATGTGAAGTGAGTCATTATGTGACTGAACCCTGATCAAGAACAGTCTTCTCACTGTAGCTCAGGGTGATTCAACAAAAAAATAAATTAAAAAGACAAACACCAGGCGATCTTACTCAATTATGGAAAACAAAGAAACAAAATAGGGAACAGAACAATAGTACAGGGGAGGAAGCTTGTGCTAAATCAGGGCAACTCAAGTTCAATCCCCAGCATGAAACATGGTACCCAGTGTCCCACCGGTTGTGATCCCTGAGCACAGAGCCAGGAGGAAGACCTGAGGACCATTGCATGTGACCACACCTGGAAAAATAAAAGTAACGGGCCAACAATATCCAATGAAACAGCCCTAAGATATACTCAGTAGAGCTGCTACTGTGGTGGTAGGTAGCACAGTGCTTTAGCATTGCGAGTATAAAGACTAGAGCTCTCCTAGTCCAGGTAGTAGGAAGGACTGTGGAATAAGGCAACTAGGTTGAAATAGTGAAGAAAGGATATTGCTAGTTCTTATCCTGGGAGCACTATGGTTGTGCATGTGGAATGAGATTACAGATTTGTGTGTGATCTCATGTGTCACCAAATTCTATACATGCAGCAAGAGAGTATGTGAGTTAATATGCATTTGACCTTAATAAGAGGAAAAGGGAAATCAAAGTTGGGGTCTCTTCTCTGTGCAAGCGCTGATACGTGATGAGACTAGTTCTGAGTTCATGTCCCATTGGTTGGAAACTGGGTAACACGTGGAATCATAAGGGTGTTGATTATCTCTCACTAGTTTTCTACACAGCCTCACCTACCTCAGCCTTGATTCCCCCGCCCCTCAGTATCATGGGATTTATTCCCTATTAAAGAAAGCAAATTTATGAAAATGGTAGGACTTCCGGATGAATGTATACAGTGTTATTGTTAATGTTCAATCAACTCTCGACAGAAGTTAAAAAGCAGAGTAATTTGAGATGAAATATAGAGATGTGAAAGATCTCAAAACAGAAGGTACATAGTTCATAAGAACATAGAGAGGAAATGGAACAAATCTCAGGAAAATTGAAGGGGATAATATTGTCTAGGACATTGGTTTCCACAGAAAAGCAGAATTAAATTGCTCTAGGTGAGAAAGAGATAGAAGATCATTCCATCCACTCTAGGAAGCCACGGTCAGAGGCATTCCCTAATCTCTGTAAAGGAGATTAAAATGATTTCTTCTAACACTGCCTCAGGCATGAGCTCTTCTGAGGTGTAGCCTGCACCCAGGAACACAGACCACACTATGTGTTGTGATTGGAATTGATCGACCTCCCTTAGAACAGGATTGGGTCTTCCAGATCCTGTTAGATCCTATTATATTTATCATAATCTGCATGATAAGAGAGGCCTGAAAATGCCAATCTGTGAAGACAGAATGCAGGTGGACGCCTCCTCTGCGCCAGCTCTGCTTAGAGACATTGGCCGGGACACAGAAACATTGCAGAGACCTTGAGGTCTATTTCTCATCTCCAAATGGGATTTTTTTTTCTAAGATTGGGTCAAGAATTTTATATCTTCTAACAGAAAATAAAATTTCCAGAAATCTTCTCTATCAGTCTTTTCTATTTTAGAGAAAGACCAAGAGAGCTCCAAGAAAAGAAATAACGAACCTAAAAGAGCTCACTGAGGAGCAGGGGCATGGTGCAGCGGGCGGTCACAGGCTTAGAAAATGCAGGGCCGTGAGTTCGCCCCAGCATCACTTGGCCACTGGGTATGTTCCTGTGACCTCTGACCGAGTATCACTGGGCCAGAAAACTCCAGCACTAAACCATAAATCCCTAAACAAGGGGCTCAGTATCCTGGGAATAATCTTGAGGCTCTCATGAACTAAAAAAAATCAAGCAACAAGGTTTGAAGAGAGAGAGAGAGAAAGAGAGAGAGACAGAGACAGAGACAGAGAGACAGAGACAGAGATTGCTCCCTGCCAGATTTTCAGCTCTGAGAACCATCCATCCAGGTGAAACTCCACTCCCTCACCTGCAGATGGGAAGAGGGGTCTACAAAAAATGTTTGCAAAGAATGTTTTGTGAGGAACTAGAAATTGGTTGGTATGATTAGTTATTTTGGAGGAATGACCCTTGGTATAGATAAGAAATATTACATTAGATGAGGGATAGCCATCAAGGGGATTATTTATTTATTTATTTATCTATTTAATTATTTATTTATTTTTGCTTTTTTGAGTCGCACCCAGAAATGCTCAAGGGTACTCCTGACACTACACGCAGGAATTACTCCTAGCGGTGCTCAGGGGACCATATGGGATGCCGGGATTGAATCAGGTCGACCACATGCAAGGCAAACGCTGTACCAGCTGGACTATCTCTCTGGCCCCAAGGGAAATTTTGTTAGGAACATGGCTTCTATGATTTTAATGTTCCAATAATAAAAAATTAGCTCTTTGTTTCCAAAATAGAGTAGTAGCCAGAAATAGAGGAGGAGGATAAAGAAGAGAGGGAAGGGACGGCCATGGAGATGAGGGAGGAGGAGGAGAAGCCTTAGCTGTAGCAGGAAGAGGTGTCTTCTGTCTCCTGCCACTGTTAATATACTACCTAAGAGAAGCTGGAGAAACACTTCTGTAAAACTTTTCCTGCAGCAGGAAGAAGGAGGAGAAGGTGGTGGTGATGGGTGAGAAGCGAGGCCAGAGAGAGGAAAGAGGAGGAGTGGGAAGACAGTGATGAGAGGCCGCTGACCTCCCAGAGCCTGTGGACGGCAGCAGAAGTCCTGAACTGAGCTCCGCGAACAGTGAAGCGGATTGTAGCACAGCACCCTGGAAGAGATGGAGACCTGTTTCTGCTACCAAAACCAGCCTAGGCCTTGCTTGGCCTGGAAGCAGCCGCACCCACTGCCTTACCGAGCCAGCCTCACACATGTGCCTCCCACTATTTCCTGTTCTTAGGTTGTTCATTTATCACTCAAAACTCAAAATATTGTAAGTTTAGAGAAAGCTTAATTTGTGTCTTCTGCAGACTAAGAAAACTGAAAAGTGAAGAGTTGTGTGAGTCCGAATGGAACTGGCGTGCAGAAACTCCCCACACCAGCACGGGGTGTGCCCAGGTCTTGGGGAGAACGTTAAAAGGATCAGTTGGTTGGCAGGAGCCTAATCTGAAGGGCTGAGGCACATGCATGGATCAGCCCAGGGTTGGATCCTGGCACCACCATTGCTTTCCTGGCACCACCAGGAGCAACCCCGTCGGTGTGGCCTCCAAAACAACAACAACAAACCTCAATGACTTCTACTAATACTAAAAATTTATATCTCGCTTGAGACTTTTGGACTATTAGTAATTGGGTATTTGTTTAGTTTGGGGCCACACTCAACTGTAGTCAGGGTTTCTTGGGTACTTCCTAGATCAAATGACAGTCTTAATCTTTTATATCGCTATCAGGTGGCCTAATTGTATTTATTTAATTCCGTCTAAGTTACCTTTGGTCTTTGCCATCTGTCCAAGTAGTGACAGCTGGGAAGCAGAGCGAAGCACTCTATTCTAAGGAGTTTACTTACCATTTCTTGGTTATGTGCTTCATGCTTGTCTCTTCCACCAAGACTCCCCATCCCCCAAACTAGAGCATATATTAGATATAAAGTATAGCTATTCCTGATTATAAGTACATTTATAATCTTGTTTATAAACAAGATTTCTGAGTGAGCAGACTAATATTGAGTATCTAATGGGTGCCAGATTCTGTTTTTGGTGACTTAATGCAAATTTTTTAGTACTAAATTGATGAAATTTGATTCATCTATAAAGAGGAAATATTTTTTAGTAAAACTGGCTGCTATTTATATTTCCTCCTTTTATTTTATTGAATTGCGGTCAGTCATTCTCAACATTCAGACTCCATAGTTCCTCAGGGCTCCATCCAAGCTTAAACCTGATCTTCCCCTATAAGTTTCATCAGTAAATGCTCTAGATGAGAGTCTTCTACTGATAGCATACCACCTACACGGCAGAGCCTGGCAAGCTAGCTGTGTTTTATTTGTTATGCCCAAACTAGTAACAATTATGGACCTCAATTCCATGACCTGAAATATGGTTTGAGGCTCTTCCTGTCCCTGGAGCAAGAAGATGCCCTTGAGCTACACTTGCTTGCGACAGGAAGTATGGAGATGTTACTGGTGCCTGCTCAAGCAAATCCATGAACAATGGGAAGACAGTGATACAGTGATGCTCAGATATAGCATATCTCTAGTCCTATGCTCAGAGATCACTCCTGGCAGGACTTGGAGGAACATATACAGTGTTGGCTGTTTAGCTCAGGTTGGTTTTGTGCAAGGAAAGTGCCTAGCCTGCTATATTATCTCTTGATCCAATTCTTTATACGATATTTAATACAGAGAGTATTTAGAAATAAATATTTGGTGAGAAAGATACAAAAATACGCAGAGAGCTAGAGGCAAGCATGAACTGTCTTCTCAGATGAGATCTATGGATTTTTTTAAATCAGTTCTTTAGCTAAATTTTCATGATGACTGTCCCATATCAAATGCCCAAGTCACTAGAAACATTCCTGTAGATGAAGCTACTTTGGATTGAAATTTGCAGAAATTCCCTGTCTTAGGGACACCAAAGGGATAAAGACAAATGCCAATGCTCACTTGGAAAAAGCTCAGTTTTCAAATTCTAAAGTCAGGCCACCTAGTACAAATGAGGGTTGAGCTCCTCAACCATTATAAAAGCTTATTTTTGCCTCCACAGATACATGAGATAAATGCATATTTTTAGACTACATTTACATCCTAATTGCTTCAATTCTGGAGCACTTTGCCACTGTTAACATACTACCTAAGAGAAGTTGGAGAAACACTTCTGTAAAACCTTTCTATACACTAGATAGAGAAACCCTGTAATTTTTCAGTGAGATGATTTTGTAAAGTCCTACCTATAATTTTATTTAATTGTAGCTTTTTATTTCATTTTCTCTACCAAGATCCATTTCTTTTTCCCCAGTTTTTGTCCTAAAACTGAGACATTGAGAACTATCTTC
The DNA here is from genome assembly GCA_021461705.1 of Cryptotis parvus. NCBI lineage: Eukaryota > Metazoa > Chordata > Mammalia > Eulipotyphla > Soricidae > Cryptotis > Cryptotis parvus. The sequence continues at coordinate 37,782 of JAJIBD010038287.1, read as the reverse complement.
AAAGTAAAATGTTTAAGCGTATTCACATTGTTAAGTATTCCCAATCTGTGTCTAAGATTATAGTACTTCAAACTATTAGCAGTGAAATTAGAATTTACGTCAGCAGCTAATTTCTAGCAGATACACAGACAGAAAAAAATCTCCCTTTCAAACACTGAACATAAGAGTATTAGGCATTCACTATAGAAAAGTAAAATTAATGATAGACTATATAATCTCTATAGATAATATGCCACATAACAAATACATATATGGCCTCACACATAATCACATATGGCCTTACAATCATATACATATGGCAATAATAATGGATTTAAACATTGAAATCCCATTTGGAAACTTGCTATTTTTGATGAATAGACTTACCCTGTTATCGTAGAAAGTGGATTATCTGGAGCAAGATTTCCTGAATTCAAATCTAGCTCTGTTACTAAAGACTATGTGAGTAACCTCCAATATTTTAATATTTCTGTCTTTAAATTAATAATAATGCCCATGTTGCAGAAGACAGAGAGGCAGAGAGACCAGGGAGCCCGCTACTAAGCATTTTAAAAGTCACTGTTAGATGAGAGACCAAGCACAGCAGGTAGAGCCCTTGTCTTTTATGCCTCAACATGCGTTTGTTCCCAGGCACCCATAAGGGCCTCTAACTTTACCAGGCCTGAGACCTAAACACAGTGCTGAGAGTAAGCCCAGAGCAAATCAGGGTGCCCTACTAACAAACAAAATGTTAATTTTAATTTAATTGGAAAATATTCAAATAAAGTCTTCAAACTAGACCACCTGAGGGTCTGACCCCTAAATCCATTGCAATGCAAAACTCCACCCAGAGAAGACCTGATAAGAACGGGATGGAAGAGCAATTTGCAGTGAACAGAAATCGAGTGCTCGAAAACATTTGTGGCAATCTGAAAGCTTCTTTGTGGTCTGTTGAGTCTAGTAAAAAGAATATGGGTTAGCACTGGATATAAATTTGAAATGGCATATCTCATCTGCAAAAATTATGGGTGAAAAACTTGTCTGTGTCCAAATTAGACACCAAAGAAAAACTGAAATGTTGAATTAAGAAGAGTTGGTGGGAGGTTTAGGTCATCAAAACAAAGACTGAGGAAACAATTAGGAAAATCAGACCTTTAAAAAGAAAGCCCTAAAGGTGTACTGTCAGAGTGGAAGCAAAAAGTTGCTACATGCCTTTCTCTGCCCTCTCTATTCCACCAAGAGCTGGAAAATGCTAATCATTTACCCTACCTCGTGTTTCAAGCCACCTTTCAAGGTTGTTGCTATTGGCCTCGATATTTGTGAATTCCAGTTTTCCCCTTTGCCTCTACCAATAGGTCTGTTACAGCCACTCCCACGGAGAAGAGTTGCCAAACCTTTGGAACTTTCAGATAAATAAAATGAGCTTTGCAGACTCACTTCACCTTGTAATAGACTTGACTTCACCTCCTCAAATAATGTAACAGAAAAATAAACTGTCTTCCTGCCAACAATTTAGACTCAGTGCAGGTATTAAATCAACTGCCCTAGGACAAAAACCTATTTGTCTCCTCAATAGACGGGACTGACACCTGTGAGGAGGTGAGTGGGAGCCTCTTATTTTTCATGCCTTTTTCCTCACACCTTTATCCCCAGGCCGCAGACACCTGCAGCTTTGAGTGTACACACAGAGAGATCGCTATTTGTTTTCATCTATGGAAATGCAGAGATATTTTAATGAAAGGATACCCCAATGGTCTTTAGGTACCTTGAGGCTTTTCTGACATTGCTGAGTAGAAAAAGAAATAGATCTTAAAAATCGCCTTCTGTTCAAAATCACCTTGCATTTAAAAAAATCCCACCTAACCATTATCCTTTTCCCTGTTACAGGAATCTCCGAGAATTACATGTAAGAAGATGAGGTTTGCTGGTTTCTCTTAAGAGGCATGGAATTCCTTTAATTTAATCATTTTATTCATGCTATATCGCTCACTGAACTGTTCCCACCGACGTTTGAAATGCACCTTTCAGCTACAGAAAAGACACGGTTATACATTCGACATCAGCCATTTACTATGTAGTTACTTGTTATGGTTAATGGTTACAGTTATATACATAGTTAAGTCTATGTAACTTTAGAGTGGATCTGATTTTCCAGCTTCTTGTCAATCTTCATCCTGTTATTCACTTGCAATATTAAAGTTGCACATATACATCTGAGTTCGTCTCAGTATGACACTCCTAAGTTCTCTCTATATTCTACTACCCATCTAAGTACTGTCACTCTGAATGCGGTGAAATAAGTGAAAGGAAGAGATTGTGAATCATACTTTGAAGATGATCACAGTGAAAGAAGCCTTACAGGAAGTGCGGATTATTGTAAAAATTCCAAGAAATGCTATAAAAAATTGTAAAGTTAAATTAGTCCTGTCACAGTAGTTAAGTTTATCCCAAGAACTTAGTCATTTAACCGGTAAATCATATAGTCTATTGTAAAAGTTAGAGTTGATTTAACTTGCCCATATAAATAGAATAGATTTTATATAAGGAATTTTTTAAGAAGTATATAGAGTTTAACAAAAGAATTAAAATGCATTTAAAAATGACAGAAAAGTTGACTGTTAATATGAAGAAAAACCGTATCACAGAACATTTTCAGAGGACATCTCTATGGCCTTCTGTTCTTTGCTTTATAACTGGGAACCAAGATTCCATCTTTGGTAGGTTTGCAGGATCTAATTTTAATTTGTGTATTCATTTGTGCAGAAGTACCATTGGAGTTACAGCAGATATTACAAACGCAATGGACATGATGGAGTCCCTTAAGCTTTGGATTTTGGACCTGTAGAGGTCAGAAACTTTCAAGTTGGCAGAGTGAGACAAGAAATAAGAGTGAGACTGAGACACACAGGACGATGATATCATTGCACTGATAATTCCATTTTTGAATTACGCAAAAAATTCATTTTTGATATTACCACAGATAATATGGTTGGCTGAGACAGAAAAATCACAAAGTTGTCACAAAATACTTGGGGACGAAACTAGGGTGAAAGTACTAGAGGGGGAAGAGAGAGAGAGAGAGAGAGAGAGAGAGAGGGGGGGAGAGAGAGAGAGAAAGAGAAAGAGACCAAGAGAGAGAGAAAGAGACAGAGAGAGAGGGGAAAGGAACATTTGATTAGACAGACATACACTTTAGAAATGACCGCTGCCAAGAACAAATTCACATGCACAATCTTTTGGTAAAACTGCTAATCTAACTCAAAGTGCTACAGGCACTCCACAAAGATTTAAGGAAGAATTTGTTAAAAGCTGTTTAAAAGGCAAAAGAATGCTCTGATTTACATCCCTTCAGAATGCCACCTGCCACCTGGTGGAGACTTGCATAAACTGCAGCCAGTTGGTCACTGGGGTGCCTGGGCTGTTTGTGGGGCGTTCTGTCTAAATTCCACCAACACAAACACAAGGAGTGATATAACGTGTCCTCTTGTGGTCCAGAGGAACCCACCACTGTAGCCGACTCACACTTTGTTCACCCGCAAAAAATAAAGAAGAACAAAAGGGAATCTGTTTTCATTATAGATACTAAGAAGAATCTGATCTACAATAAAATTGAGGAACACATAAAGTCCAAGTCCGGTCTTCTGCCCATCTGCACATTCTCTTCCTGTGCCTCTCTCCGGCAAGTGCTAATATTGCCTCTCAACCCAGTAGTGCTTCGACTACCCGTAACTGTATCGTCCACTGGAGGGCGTATCTTTGGGTAGAGCTCTTTTTCTCTAGCATAGCCATTACTGTTTTGAAAGGCTTGCACACAAGGAATTCAACTACGGTTAGACCATTTACATCCTTAAAATTCCAAATCCTTGTCCAAACGGTAGGCTGGGGTGGGTAGGAATCTGGGGACATTGGTGAAGTTGACGATGGTGCTGGGATGGGCGTTTGAACATTATGTGCCTGAATCTCAATTATGAATAGTTTGTAAAAGCACAGTGTCTCAATTTACTTTTTTGAAAATCCTAGAATTAACACAATAAGAAGCATTCATGATAAGAATATTACGGAAGACTTTCTGTATGATGATAAAAAGTATAGATTGCATTAGAGAGATCTCCATCTTGACAAGTGTCTGTCAGCTTGCTTATTGAAAATGTGATTACTGATTCTGGTGAGGCCTATCAAATACAAATGGGATGTATGTTTTATTTTTTTGATTCAAAATCTTCCAAACAACAATAGTGTGTGGTGAGAAAATGAGCAGGAAGAGCAGCTGTTTACTTACCTTGTGGGTATCCTCTGGTGCTCGCGAGGGCTATTGCCAGCTCTAAGCTGTGGACAGCTACAGACCATGTTGTCCTGGCCCTCATCCCAAACTTACCATGGACAAAGCATGTTACTAGCCTGTTGAGCTGTGTTTCGACAACAGGAATGTTGAAGGGTTATGACTATAAGACCATATTTCTATAGGCAAGGATTCATACAGTAAGAAATGAGACATTTAGAAATAGTTTTGATGAAGATGACATAAGATGAAAAATTGAGACATTTCTATTAAAAGGCAGAGTGTATTTAAAAAAATAAGTCTAATTTAAGAGGCACACATGAAGCATCTAGTGAACTTTGCTCCTATATGCAGTTCTCAAATATCTTGCCGGGACAAGCCAACATCCACTCACGACACTGCCATATCTCTGTTGAGATGAACATTTTAAAGTCAAATGCTGTTCTTCTATTCAGTCACTAAAGTTATGAATTCTTTGAGAAACCTGGAAGTGTAGTTCAAAGTAAAACTGAGATTTTGAAGAAGGCTTTTAAGGGCCTTTGTCCCCACAATCTACAGCACATTCAATCAAAAGTTCAAAACCATCACGTCTCATGTGAAGGTCAGTACGATATACCCAGCAAGAATGCAATGGGGAACGGAACAAAGATAGAAAAACATTAAGTGTACTAGAGAAAATAAAGAATAGAAAAATGGAGAAAGACATAATTTTGCAAATAACCTATGGAATTGTTAGAATCTCAGCTATATAAAATTAATGACTAGATTTTTTTTTAAATCCTGGACAGTAGAAAGAAGCGGGAAACACTATCTGATTTCAACTATGCCTTCCTACAGTGAGTTTGCTATTCTATACCAATTCTCTACCAATTCTACATCAGAGGAAAGGAAAGCATCATACAAAAACTCCAAAGTGGGGAGTAGTCTTTGCAAAACAAAACAGCTTTCACAGAAGAAAAAAGGTAAAATTGAGCTAATTTGCTACGAGAGTCATCAGCGCCATTTACACAGTTTGTATAGTGTCGGTTTTTCTTTTTCTTTTTTCCCTTTCTGAATCTCTAGCCAGTGAAATTCCCAAGACACCTGGCAGTGAGTGAAGAAACACTGAACAAGAATCCTTTCAACCGAGCTAACCGAGATCCAATGCAGCAATGACAGTAACGCAAATATTCTAATGACTATTGCTTTGATAATGAGTAGTACTCAATGCAATTTTAAAATTGCTTTTGTTTAATTTTATCTTATTTGGTTTGGGGCGGAGCACCCTCCAGTGCTCAGGGATTAATCCTGGTTCTGTGTTAAAGGAAAGACTGGTCAGGCTTGGGGACTGTATGGGATGCCAAGGATCTAACTGGGTCAGTTGCATGCCCTATATTTACTGTATTATCGTTCTGACCCCAGATATCATTTTTAATAATAGCTTATAGGGGGCTAAATGATAGTACATGGGGGTAGTGCTGGTCCTAACGGGCAACAGAGACGGAATCCCAAGCACCACGCTAGGCTCTCTGAGCACTGCCAATAGTGATCCCTAAGAACAAAGCCATGAGTGCACGGTAAAATGAAACAAAAAGTTGAGAGTGATCTTTTTTTTAAAAAATTGATCGTTTCTAGCCATTTAGATTCAAGGCTATTTTTTCAAAGTTAAATCTATTTCTTCAACTGATACAAACTGTCCAGTTGGAGGTTTTCAAGACGACAGATTATACTGGCCATAGATAATTAAGAATTTATTGGAAGTTCATTTATTATAAAATATGTAGCATTTCTTCCTACCTACAAGATTTTGGATATTTAATTCTCTTTAGAATGATTTTCTTGAAGATTAATACAGAGAAATTAACATTTCAATAGTGCTCTTCTTTTCTTTGGATATTCATACAGGTCTTTGAAGAACTTTATTTAAAATGCAAAAGTTACTAGCCACAGTAATATGATTTAACACTTCAGAGTAAGCAGCAGAAATAATACATGACTTCCGGTGAGAAGGAAGTTAAAGTCCACACAGTCCGTAAACTATGTTCTGATTCTAAATTATAAAGTAATTCTAACTGCCCAATAAAACAAATCATTCACTAGTATCACTTGTATCACTTGTATTCCCGTTGATCATCGATTTGCTTGAGCGAGCACCAGTAACATCTCCATACGTCCTGTCACATGCCAGTGTAGCCCAAGAGCATCTGCTCGCTCCAGGAACATAAAAAGCCTCAAACCATTCCATCAGATCATGGGAATGAGGTCTATAATTGTTACTGGCATTTGGTATATCAAATACGACACGGGTAGCTTGACAGGCTCTGCAGTGTGGATGGGATACTCTTGTAGTAGCCTCTAATCTCCTGCATTTATTGATCACAAGCTGGGCTTGTGATCAGCTCTTCTGCTGGGTGCAGCTCTGACGAGTAGGGAGTCTGGATGTGGAAAATGGCAGCACTCATGGTGTAGGGGTTCCTCTGGCTTCTTGCGAGGCTCTGAGGGGTGGCGGGCCAGGGCTAGAACCTGCCTTCCCTCCCGGGCGCCTCGTGATCAGCTGGGCACAGGGAGAGCCAGTGGCAGCTCTGTCCTGTGTTTACATTACAAATTACTAATAACACATTACAAATAATCACATTACAAATAATTCTCTCAAAGTAAAAGCTCACCAATCGCAGATAAGACATATTTTATGTTCATTTTAATTTAATTAGCTATTACTCATCATATGCTCATAAATAAGCTTATTGCACCAAATTCATACCAGGGTATATATCTTTGGGACTGTATGGATTGTACAGTGGGTAGGACATTTGCCTTGCATGCGACTGACCTGGGTTCAATTACCAGCATCCCCTATGGTCCCTGAGCAAGTCAGGAGTAATTTCTGAGTGCAGATCTAGGAGCAACCCCTGAGCATTGGTAGGTGTGACCCAAAAAGGTAAACAAAATAAATAAGGTATATATTTTAACATGTTTTTTATACATCATGAGATCACATTATATACATACTAATAAACACAAAAGAATAGGTCAGTACTTTGTTAAGCAAGAAAAGAACTTCTAAATTTTAGTATCTGGAAAAAATTCTTGTAATGAGAGCCATTATAAAAATATGCTTTCAGGGGGCCAGAGTGATAGCCCAGAGGGTAGGGCGTTTGCCTTGCACATGACTGGCCTATGCCAGCCTGGGTTTGATCCCGGCATCCCATATGGTCCCTGAGCACCGCCAGGAGTAATTTCTGAGTGCAGAGCCAGGAAAAACCCCTGAGCATTGCCGGGTGTGACCCAAAAAGCAAAAAAAAAAAAAAAAATGCTTTCATAGGTGAAATACAGCGATTCTATAATTTTGTAAAAGTGATAATGTTAAATGTTATTATGGACTGAAATACATAAGCATTTTAATATTATTTCTGATAATGTAATAATTTATGGGTGGGTAATAAAATTTATTACCCAGTACAAAGACATTCTGCAATATGGATTAATTTCCATTTCTATTCTTTTTTATTGTCCATATATTAATGGCTAGAAGCACATCATCAACTAGCTTCTATGGGGCTAGAGAGAAACTACAGTGGTGTAAGAGAACTGACCATGCATGTGGTCAAACTGGGCTTGATCCTCAACACCCCTTATGGCCCCCAAGCCCACAGGTGTGATCTCTAAGTTTAGAGCTAGGAACACTGAATCCAGAGCCTGAGTACTTCTGGGTGTTGCCTCCAAACAACAGCTAGCATTCTACTGGGAATGAAACCATGATTTTTAAATTCTTTTCTTTACATAACATAACATAGAGAAGCCCATTTCAAGCCCAGGTATGCTTGAACCAGAGACACAGACACATGGAGCAGCGCTTCTATCTGCTCTCCCCTTTGTGCACATCCACTCTGTGGCCACAAGGTTTATCAGTAAATGCAAGAACTGAGAGCCTACCTACTACCGAGAGTATCCCACCAGCACGGCAGAGTCTGACAAGCTAGCCATGATGCATAAATATGCCAAAAACAGTAACAATGATAGACCTCAATACCATGACATGAACTAATGGTTTGAGGCTCTTCCTGTTCCTGAAGCAAACAGATGCCCTTGAGCTACACTAGCACGTGACAGGGATGAATAGAGATGTTACTGGTGCCCGCTTGAGCAAATCAATGAACAACCGGAAGACAAGTGATACAAGTGACATAACATTATCAGCAGAAATGGGTGGCAACATTCTGACTTTTGGAATACAATCAAATATTAGTTCAGTCAATAAAATTATCTAATAAGCTCTTCTAAAAAAAATCTATCACTCATTTGGTCAATAATTTGGCTTAGCACATAATTAAGTCAATAAACTTTCACTGACTGCTGATAGAATGAACCATATTTACCAACTGCTTTGACAGCAAACATCACTTGTATCACTTGTCTTCGTGTTGTTCATTGATTTGTTTGAGTGGGCACCAGTAACATCTCCATACATCCTGTCACATGCTAGTGTAGCCCAAGGGCATCTGCTCGCTCCAGGAACATTCATGAAGAGCCTCAAACCATTCCTTCAGTTCATGGGAATGAGGTCTATAATTTTTACTGGTTTTTGGCATATCAAATACGACACGGGTAGCTTGCCAGGCTGTGTTGTGCTGGTGGGATACTTGTTGGGCGCCATTTTGTGCTAGAAGTCATCTTGCCTAGCACGGGCGCCTCTTTAGCCTTTACTGACTCCGCCCACTGCCATGTTGCCTTCCCGCCCTGTGTCCCACGCATGCACAGGGTCCTGTGTCCCGCACATGCGCAGGGTCCCTGGTGTGGTGTGATTTCGGGCTTTGTCCAATTAGGGCATGTTTCATCAGCTCATATAAGCTCGTATGAGCTCGTACAACCTGTGCCGGCCAATGGGAGGTGGACATGTTGACTCGCACCATTTGTGCCAGCCAATGGGAAATGGACACGCAGACCAGCGCTGTATAAAGGCAGCTTGCACATAGGGTCGAGGTCCTTTCTCCATTTTAAGTTTCAAACTTCAGGAGCTCCAGTAAAGCGTGTTCTAAGAAGAATCCTGTTGTGGTCGTTCACCGGGGCGGTCGAGGGCATCCTACAGATACTCTTGTATTAGCCGTTCATCTCATGCATTTATTGATGAACCATGAGGCCACAAAGTGGCAGCGTAAGATGGGGAAGTATCAGCTTTTCTGTTGGGTGGAGCTTGACGAGCTGTGAAGTCTGGATGTTGAAAATGGCGGCCTTCATGGTGTGGGGGTTCCTCTGGCTTCTTGCAAGACTCTGCTGGGATGTTGGACCAATCCCAATTGACAATGGGGAATTTTCCAAATTCATAATGTATGAGAAATATTACTCCTGCTTGGACCAAACATAACCCTGTCCCTAGAGCAAGCAGATTTGCAAGACTCTGCTGGGATGTTGGACCAATCCCAATTGACAATGGGGAATTTTCCAAATTCATAATGTATGAGAAATATTACTCCTGCTTGGACCAAACATAACCCTGTCCCTAGAGCAAGCAGATGCCCTTGGGCTACAGTTGCTTGTGACAGGAAGTATGGAGATGTTATTTACTGGTGCCCGCTTGAACAAATCGATGAACAATTGGAAGACAGTGATACAGTGATACAGTGAAAAGTATTTCCAGAATAAATTCAAGGTATAGCTTATGTGTGCGACATATTCTTCATTTACATTATCTTTGAAAATTCATTTTCTATAATATGTTTGATAAACTCCATTGTTAGGTGCTGACTTATAATAAAAATAAGTACTGATCTAACAAGATGAACAGAACATTAAAGTGTGTTTCCGGTAGTGTATAATTCACATCCGTAAATGTTCTAGGGCATCTGAAGAGGAACTTAGGAATGCATTTACTATTATAGTTTGGAAATCTCAGAGGAGAAGAGAAAGAGAGAGAGAGACAGACAGACAGACAGAGACAGAGAGAGAGAGAGAGAGGAATACATTTTCCTACACATGCCACCATAATACTGCAAGGAACCCAAGCATCTTAATACATGATAATATTCCACTATCCTCATCTTTGTCCCGGTATATCCAGGAGCAATTTTGTATCAAAACTAGAGTGAACATTAAAGTTTCCATATTTGGATCAGACATAGGCTAAAAACACTTGTGCTTTATATGAAATTTAAATTCAATGGGCTCTTTTGTACTTTATTAAAAAAAAACTGGTGACAATGCTATTTCTTGAAATATAATAGTGGTCATAGTAAATAACTGTTAATATTTCTCTTGTTCTCTTTGCTGTGGAATGAATTATTCATCAGTGCTGAGCAGTGTGCAAACAATAATAAAGCCAAATCCACATTTTGGTGACACTTGTGACAAAGTCCGCTATATTAAAGAAATAAATTACTGTCCTACATTGCTTAGCTGTGTAGCCCTCATCTCTATTTTTGAGGTATTTCAATCAACCTTGCAATCTTTACAAGTTGTAAGACATTACACATAAATTTTTTATGCTCAGAAATAGCATTGATTTTGAAACACTGAGATATTCTGTATTTTTTTTCTATGTAATGGTCAAACTGGCTATTTGGCCTATAAATTAGAATTTTCATGGCTAATGGACTTCCCATCAGCACTTATTATACAAGCTGCAATTATGTCATCACAAGGCTCTGGGACAACACGAAGAGAATGTAAGTGTCAAGATTGATGATGATGGCTCCGAGCCAGCTCATTAAAAGCAATGGTGTGAATAATACAACTGTGTTGCTTTGGAAAAAAAACAAGTTTGTATTATCCACCTATCTGTGCAGCAAAGCAGCGTCATAAGCATAGATCTCTAACCGCAGCCCATTTAAATGATGAAAGTGTATATTAATCTATGAAATAGATTTTACCCAGGGGGAAAGATTGTTCTCTATTTATGAGAGTTGAAGCATTTAGTACACAGAGAAACACTTATCGGATGAGCACCCATGCTACGCAGATGCATTTTACTAATGCTTCCTGCTAAGATAAATAGGTTTTGGTCATAAATGATGATACGCTAATTTGCTAGAAATCAAGGAACTAAAAAGGAGCAATGTGTATCCAGCAGTTGTAAAGCACAGAGAGTAAATTTTCTAAAATACTAGAACTTTATGCTTAATGCATTTAATTTGAAAGTCATTTATAAAATTGGGTAATTCTAGACACACATATAAACACAAATCACTTAGTATTGTTGAGTTTAGTATTTCCAAAAGGTAAATTAATAAAATATTTTAGAAAACTTGATTGCTTTTAAAATATATTAGAAAAACTTGATTGCATTTTGTTTAGGATCATAGGCTTCCAATAAACTGTTTCAGGAGAGAAAAAATTGTAATATTTTTATTTAATTTTTATTTCAGATTTTTAATTTTACTTAAACATTGTGATTTACAAAGTTGTTCACAATACAGTTGTTTTAAGTATTTGTCCCATTTCAATGTGCTATTACCACCACCAAGACCCTATTTTCCCACCAACCCCTCAAACCTGTTCCCAAGCAGACACAAATTGATCTATTTTATATTGTTTATTACAACATATATCTCATAATGGAACAGTGAATAGTTCCCTCTTCTCCACATGTGCAGTAAGATTGGGAAATGACACTTAACATGGAAAACTTGGAAATTTATCAGGACAACTAAGGAGACTCTTTTAAAATTATTTTTTAAAATTGAATCACGCTGAGGTAGAACATTACAAAGCTTTTCATGATCGGGTTTCAGCCATACAGTGTTCCAACACCCATCCCTCCACCAGTGCACATTTCCCACCACCAATGTCCCCAGATTTCCTCCCACCATCTCTACCTCCCCCACAACCTGCCTATATGCAGACACTTCTCTACTTCTCTCTCTGTGTGTCTCTGTCTCTGTCTCTCCTTTTGCACACTTGATTAAGAAGACTTTCTTATGTATAACATGTAGTTTGTGCATCTTTCATGAAAATAATAACTTAAAAAAAAACCGGAGTTAGATTGTTTCTGGGGCCCATACCTCTATTCTGGTACCAATTTCAAATTCCAAGGAAAAATGAAATCTAAGGTAGTATGAAAAGATACAGTAAGAATAACTACTTAGTTTTGGGGGGCAGAGTAGAAGAAAGGAGCTCTGGGTGTAAATTCCTACACACAATAGTCACCTTCCATGAATATCTTCAGTAACCACATGAGCTTAGAGAAGGCCTATCAATATATTTAGTCACATTTTCCAGATTGCGATGAAGGTGGAACAAATTTCATTTCCAAATATGGCCAGTGGAAGAGCAAAGACCTGAACTGCACACTTCTCACTGTAAGCAGATTCCCTGGACCTACACCAGACCACACAGCAAGTCTGGATGTGGAAACAAGGACTTCTGGGCCTGGACCTATGCTGTGCCACTTGGCAAGCAGGGTTGTGGAAGCATGGACTTCTGAGTAAACCTGTTGATCTTAGATTATCTTTTTACAAAAGAGCATTTTCCAGGACTAGAACACTTAGTATAGCAGGAAGCGTGCTTGTCTCTCACAATACTCACCTGGATTCTATCCCGGCATCGTATCTCATAAATACAGTCCCTGGACATTGCCAGGAGCAATTACTGAGTGTAGAACCAGGAATAAGCCCCAAGTATCACTGGGTGTGCCCCCAAACAAATTAAAAACAACAAAAGAGGATCTTCTACATCTCCTGTTTTGAAATCCAGGTGTCATTTTTAATTTTAATCCCTACCAACTCAATTATTGGGAGAGCAAATAGTCTTAAATATCAACAAATATCAAATTACTGTTTTAGGTGTTCATTACAGCTCACTGGACTGTTAACACCTTAAGTGATCTTCCCAGGAATGTTTCCTTTGGAAGTTGTTCCAATACATCCTCTATGGACACTTCAAAAATGCAAACTATATCATCCTATGACTTTGCTTTACAAAATTTAATGTCATTCAAATTATCCATGAATAGTCTTATAAATAAGTGTGTTGATGACCCAGTGATTTGTTCCCTTCCTATATTGGTTTTCCACCACTGGCTCAACTAAATTCTACTTTGAAGCATTACTAATTTTATGACACCTTAACTGTATTTCTGATTACTAACTCAAACTTTACAATGTTGCACCTTCCCTCAACCAGCCCTGCTCTATGACAAATAAAACTATGCTTCTTACTCTGTTCTCTTTGTGTCCTCCCAAAATTCCATCTTAAAATTGATGTGATAGTATAAGATGCTGGGGCCTTTGAGAAGTGTACAAGCCCTCATTAATGAATGGGAATAGAATTCTTTCTTAATTGGATCATAGTGAGATTCACAGTGACAAAATTGTTTATGATTAATCTTATAAAGTTCCATCACCTCTCTCTCTCTCTCTCTCTCTCTCTCTCTCTCTCGTGTTTTTCAAATATACCCCTTACCTACTTTCAACACTCAATTCCTGTCACAATGATCATTGATCATTCCCAAATACAATTGCCATACTGGGCCCTTCTCTATCCTAACTATCCTTCGCCCCCAGACACTCGTGACTAACTTCCAACCATTGCCCAGAACTCCATGCCCGCTTCCCTGAGCTTGGAATAGAGTTCTTTCTTTCCTTTTATTTGTTTTGTTCTGAGCCCACACTTGGCAGTGCTCAGAGCTAACTAACTCTTGGCTTCGTACTCAGAGATCACTTCTTGCAGGGTTCAGGTCAACATATGGGATACTGGCGACAGAGCACAGGTTGGCTGTATGCAAGGTCATAGCTCTACCCACTGGTCCATTGTTCCAGCCCTGAGATTAGACTCAATAAAAGAGACCTCACAGAGTTAACTGCCTCATCCCTTCTGCCATTAGAGGATGCAAACAAAGTCCCCAGATATCAGAAAGCATGTCCTTATGCCCACCTAACCATGCTGGCACCTTGATCTTCTACTTACTTCCAGCCTCCATAAATATGAGAAATAACTGTCTGCTGCTCATATGGAAATATGAAATAGTCCTTGATACAAAATGAAATATGGAAATAGCCCTTGGTACTTTGCTATGGTAGCCCAAGTAGATTAAGGCACTCACATATTAACTGGCTTCAATAACTTGTGCTCATGAAGATTTCACCCTGTGTCTCTCTCTGCCCCTCTGCCTCTCTAGCTATCTCTCTAGCTCTGTTTCTGTCTGTCTTTCTCTCTCCATGTGTATGTCCACCCAGATTGTCTTAGTTGCCCAGGAAACTTGGAAAATTTCAAAACAAAAAGTCAACAAAACAAAATCAGGACTTTGTGGTTGCTTAAAGTCTTCCCTCAGTTCCCAACTGACAAGCGCATAGTCATCCTGTGAGGAGATGACGGCAGGCATGATTATTCTCTTTAATTATTCATTAAATATTTCTCTCCACTCAGATTTTACCAAGCTCCTTTTACTCTGACATTTTATCCTCATCTAGGCCTCCTTGATTTCCTCCAAGGATTTTCTCCGATGAATCATTTTCTACTTTTGGGTAGGGAAAAAAAATGCTCCTTCAGAAACTTTAATACATAATTTTCAGAATCTGATAAGTGAAATTTAAAAGCACAGTATTAGCCATATACTGACAACAAGAAGAGCGAACCCTGTGTATTAAAATGAGTTATTTCTCATTGTTTGTTAAGTAACGATCCTTTTCTGACTCATTGGGAACTTCTCTTGCATATTATATTCTCAATTGTTCTGTGACTCGGGCTAAAGAGCAAACATCTATTTGAGCTCACCTTTTTGTTTTTTTGTTTTTTGGGGGCCTTTTTGGGATAACACCCCGTGATGCTCAGGGGTTACTCCCTGGCTCTGCAGTCAGAAATTACTCCTGGTGGTTCTCAGGGGACCATAGGGGATGACAGGGGTTGAACCCAGGTCGACCGCGTGAGAACAAACGCTCTACCCTCTGGACTATCACTCCAGCCCAGAGCTCACCTTTTTGGATAAGAGAAACTGAGCTAGAAAAAATAGTAGAAGCACAAAATAATTTCAAGTCATCTTCTTACCCTATTTAAATTGAGATCCTCTGCAGTCCAATACTGTTAACACTGATGTTTTACGCATACACCATTCTAACATCTTGTTCACCACCAAGTACCAGCCTGCTCCATCAGTGTCCCAAAGACACCACCCACCTACCCCCTTCCCCTATCATTCAGTTCTATAGACCAATTATCTAGTTACATTGCTTTGGGCCATTTTGTGCTTCCTTATTATATTATGTTTTCCCTTTGAGAATTAAGCTCACCAAAACTATTAGAACAAATTTTGGCTTAAAGTAGTTAGAGTAAACTAAGCATATTTAGGAAAATCTAAAAATCCATTTGTTATAAAACACACATGATTCCATCATCCTATTTAAACAAAAAATCAATTGCAATTAATCTTTCTCATCACTTATGTTTGTTTTATTATATATTCAATACATTATCACCTAGTACTTATTTAATCATGTACATTATCTTTTAAATTTAAAGAAAGGAAAATCAAATGGAAAAAGATGATTTTGATATTCCTCAAACTTTTTAAACCAGCTCCATTATTCAATGGATCAATTCAATGGATCAATCTGTTTTTCACCATGGGATATAATAGCCTTTAACCTCATTATATAATTCTAACATTTTTCCCCCAGCAATTTTCATCAGTTGCTTTATAAGTTTTCACTCTTCATCCAACTAAACTCAGTTATAAATTGTGGAAAGTACCATACTTGTTTCCTGGCTTTTCGGGGAATACATAGCATTTCCTTGTGCTAACACATCCAATAAGGTTTCGTTCTAAATACTTAGCAAAGATTTCATTCTAGATACATAGCAAACACTTTTTTAATATCTACCTACGATATCATTCGCAGAATTGAAAATCAGTGCACACACCAGAACTCACGTACAAAAACTATACACACACACACACACACTCACACACACACGCACGCACACACACACGCAAGAAGAATTCCCAGTGGTGGTGCTGAAAAACAATGCAGCAGATAGGGCACTAGCCTTGCTGGCAGCGACTGGGACTTGATCTCCAGCCCCCTATGGTCCCCTCCCTTTCCCCTACCCTTCCCCTACCCTCCCACCACACGGCAGAGCCTGGCAAGCTACCCGTGTCATATTTGATATGCCGAAAACCAGTAACAATTATAAATTTCATTCCCATGACCGGAAGAAATGGTCTGAGGCTCTTCGTGATCCTGGAGCAAGCAGATACCCTTGGGCTACACTAGCATGAGACAGGATGATTGGAGATGTTACTGGTGCCTGCTTGAGTAAATCGATGAACAACACGTGATACAAGTGATAACCTTCTATGAGTGCAGATTCAGGTATAAGCCCTGAATGCCATCAGGTGTGCTAAAAAAAGGCAAAAAAAGAGAAAGTCACAGAATCATTTATTTTTGGATCCAAGATATTCACTGTATCACTGTCTTCCCGTTCATCATCGATTTGCTGGAGGCGGGCACCAGTAACATCTCCATATGACCTGTCTCATGCAAGTAGAGCCCAAGGACACCTGCTTGCTCCAGGAACATAAAGAGCCTCAAACCATTCCATCAGGTCATGGGAATGAGGTCTATAATTGTTACTGGTATCTGGCATATCAAAACAACATGGGTAGCTTGCCAGGCTCTGCCGTGCGGGTGGCATACTCTTGTAGTCATCTCAAAATCCAGCAGCGCCTGCCAGGCTGTGATAGGCTGGTCTGCTGGGTGGAGTTCTGATGAGGGGGAAGTCCGGATGTGGAACATATCTCTTGTATCACTTGTATTCCCGTTGTTCATCGACTTGCTCGAGCGGGCACCAGTAACATCTCCATTCGTTGGGAATGAGGTCCATTATTGATACCATGAGATAAACAATTACAAAAATGTTCATGTTTGGGTTTTGGCCATACAGTCTTCCAGCACCCATCCCTCCACCAGTGCCCATTTCCCACCACCATTGTCCCCGATTCCCTCCCTCCTCCCCTAGCCAGCCTCTATGGCAGGTTCTTTATCTCTTTTCTCTCTTTCTCTTTCTCTCTCTCTTTCTCTCTTCTTTCTCTTACATATTGTGGATTGTAATACATATACTTAGAGGTTATCTTGTGTATCTTTTTGCCTGTATGTAATGCTAAGTTCTATGTGGTAATAGCACTTTCGACAATTATTGGCACACTGAAAGAACAGTTTCTCAATGGTCCAAATATTAATAAGAAATCTATAGTTACCACACTCTAAGGGTATATAAGTAATTAAAATTCTCTGGGAGGAACAAAAAACTATTCAGTGCTCATATCCTTCCTATTCTTTGAGATTAATTTCTGCCATTCACCAGTTAGTTTTTGTAAGAATTGTTCAAAAGTTTCTAATAGGGTAAATTAAAGTGTTTCAAAACTGTCACTGCAAATTGTTTTTAAATGAAGTGGCATGTGATATTTTGGCTTTTGTTTTTATTTCGGGCCATACCTAAGGATACTCAGGGCTTACTCCTGGCTCTGCATTTAGGAGACACTCCTGGAGGTGCTCAGAGGACCACATGGAGTGCTAGGGATCAAAGCCCGGGTCAGCATTATGTAAAGCAAGCACCCTATCCACTGTACTATCTCTCCAGACCTGTATTTAACAATTCTTCTTTAACTGTGCCTAAATCAAGTCAGATAGCTGTACATTAGAATGAAAAATTACCATTCTAGACTTTGCTACACAAGTCTAAAATGAATGAGAAATTACTGTTTTAGACTTTGCTACAGCAAGCTGGAGAAGCAATGCCTTATTACAGAACTGACAAATGTTTTTTGCTAACGATTTGTCTTTATTATATTATGTATCAATTATCCAAGATATTATTATGTACAAATATCATTTATGATACAATGGAGTGTTTTTATTATAAATTTTGAGTATTTGTCTTTATTAGACCTTTGTGATATTCAAGGAACATTGGTATCCGTTGATTTCCTAGTCTGCCAGGTACAACATGGAAGAGGGGCCAGTCACTGGTCTTCTCCACACAACTCTCTTTGGATCAAGATGGTGATGATCAGCAGGACATGAGACTTCAGCTCCTCAAAAATCCCTGCCCGGCCTTTCATCTCCCTGTCTCTGACCTCTAGCAGCCTTTGCAATAGCATTAAGTCCTGAGCACAGCACCTGCCCCTTTAATCACAAAAATGCTTAGAGGTTATCAGGTATAGCCCTTTGCCTACATTCAATGCTCAGTTCTAGTCTGGCGTTACCATTTCCAACAACTGGTAGGACACTGGTATATATTTATAGCCCACTAATGAGTACAGTCATTCTATATCTGTCCTTTTCCTTCCGACAATTTCACTAAGCATGATGATCTCCATGTCCATTCATTTGTATATACTAGATTTCTACTAATTGTTGGAAATGGCAACACCAGAGTAGAACTGAGCATTGAATGTAGGCAAAGGGATATACATGATAACCCCTAAATGTATGTATGGAAAGCTACAATGTGTACGAGAAGGGGAGAGAATGAGAGAGAGAGAAGAAAAGTGCCTGCTATAGAGGCAGGCTGAGGATGGGGGAGGGCATCTGGGGACATCGGTGGTGGGAAACTGGCACTGGTGGAGGGATGGGTGCTGCAGTATTGGATGACTGAGACCTAGTAATAAACAGCTTTGTAAATGCCTATCCCACGGTGCTATAGTAATACAAAAGAAATAATAAAATTAACGCTTAGAGCAATTATCATGTCACCTCCTGCTGCGGGCACCTTCTCTCAAGCTGATGTATCTGCATCCACTTTATTCCTGTCCTGTCTCTCAAAGTCCCTGAGGATCTTAAAACACAGTCTTATCTCTGGGAGATTTTCATTACAAAAAAGGAAAAAACAAAGAGGTTAATTAGTCCCAGGATGTGGCACATTGCAAACACCAGACCCTGCAGTTCACCTGTTTGATTCAGAAGGAATCCAGCGTCCTAAGGCACATACCTCATGCACAATGGAGGGCCCGCCAGGGCCGTGTGGCAACGCTCCAGCTGCGAGGCTGATGTGTTTCTGGAGTCTACAGCACAGTGGCTTCAGGCCAACCCCGAGGCAGCTGGGACATCTATTTTTTAGCTAGAGCGACCAGGATGTTGGCATAGAACGTGGCTAGCAATCCTCCCTGGCAATAGGCCTGGCCCCTCCAGCAAGAAGGGGGAGAGGGAGGCTCTAAGATGGAGGAGAATTTGGTCCTGTCTGTGGGGAGGAGGAACTCTCCATCTAATTGACAGTACTATAAATATTCTAATAGAGTTATTAGTAAGAGCAGCCAGAAAAGCAGTCAGATCAGATCGGAGCCCTCAAAACTGCTCCAGCCTGAGGCTTGACTAGACACACAGAACTGAAGGATCTTTGCCTCAAATGCACTGTTCTGTAGAACAGCTAGAGCCAGAGAAAAGAACTGGGTACTTTGCTAATGACTCAGCGAGAAAGGTGTTTTAGTATTCAAAGAGCTTATCTGTCTCTGCTTCTGAGGAGCCCGGCAGTGTTGGTCTGTAAGCTGGTCTTTTCCTGACCGGCATGCTTCCAGTTCAAGTATTTGGGAAGTATAAGGCCTTGTCTCTAGAGAGGAGAATAGAATGAGAGAATGTTGTCCTTTTTAAATCATTTTATTTATTGAGACTTTTGGCTGGCTATAGAACACACCTACCACACCCTCAAAATCTGGATTACAAAATAAAGAATTTGAGAAATCCTGAGGATTCTTTGGGATTAACACTGTCTGGATCTCTCAAAAAATAATTGCAGAAGGGATGAGTGAAACAAAACTCTGCAACATTACCTCACAGATGTACAGGCTCATAAGCTTTTGTTCACAGACCTGTTGCACAGATAGTTCACCAGATTAATAAGGAGAGGTCAGTTAAGTCTCCTAGACCTTGTGGAAATTTTGCAAGAGCAGTACAGAAGCGAGCTCTTTTATTCCAAACATTTTCTTCAGGTTTTCAGTACTAAGCAACATCAGAATGTTTGCATTGATCCTTCTTAAGTCTTTGTGGGGTGTTGAGTGCCCACCCCTAACTTCAGACCTTGTAAATGAATGCTAAACAACCACCAGTTAGGGACTTCAGCGCTAAAAGGAAGAATTAAAAATAGAGTCAACACCATAGGGAAAAAGTCAGCTAATGATCACTTGATCACTTGAATCCCGTTATTCATCGATTTGCTCGGCGGGCACCAGTAACATTTCCATTGGACCTATCACGTGCCAATGTAGCCCAATGGCATCTGGTTGATTCAGGAATATGAAGAGCCTCAAACCGTTCCTTCAGGGTCTTAACAAGGAAGTCTGACCATCTTGTAGGTGGGCAGCCATTGTAGGTGGGGCAGCCACGTGATCTTTTGACATCCCGTGGGATCCAGTCGGTAAGGTTCTAGTCCAGCGGTTGTCTCCAAATCACATTACATGTGCAGCCCATCTGATTTTCGATGCCTTGGCAAACGAGACAGCGTCCCTGATTCTGGAATAGCGACGGAGGTCAGAACTCTGGATTCCTTCTCTCACTTGAGTGAGGCATGATATTCCAAGCATAGCTCTTTCGATGCCTCTCTGGGAGACCCGGATAGCATTCTCGGTCCTGCTTTCATAGGGCCCAGGTCTCTGAGGCGTATGTTAATGCAGGGAGAATGGTGGAGTCGAAGAGATGTGCCCGGAGCCAGAGGTTCTTTGTCCTTTTAGCTATTTCTTCAATGCCTTTGAAGGCATTCCATGCCGCTCTCTTCCTTCTGTGCAGCTCAGGTTTTAGGTCGTTCATCATGTTGACTTCTTGACCTAGGTACACATAACTGCTGCATTCAGAGATGTTTGTTCCATTGAGAGTGAATGGGGCCTCAGGAACTAGTTCATTTCTCATGAACATAGTTTTCTTCAGATTCAGCTGTAGACCTACCTTTCCACATTCTCGGTTAAAGTCAGCCAGCATTTGTGCCGCTTGGCTAATGTTTGGTGTTATTAGAACGATGTCATCAGCGAAGCGGAGGTGGTGTAGTTGCCAATCATCTATCTTCACTCCCATTCCTTCCCATTCTAATTGTCTCATGATGTTCTCGAGGGTGGCACTGAAGAGTTTTGGTGAGATGGTATCACCCTGTCGAACCCCTCTTTTGACATCAATGATCACTTCTTTGTAGAATGGTGAGATCCTGGTGGTGAATCCGTAATACAGCTCACGAAGGATCTTGATGTATTGGGTTTTAACACCCTGTTTGACTAGGGCTTCGATGACTGCTTCAGTCTCCACAGAATCAAAGGCTTTCTGTAAATCAATGAATGTGAGAAAGAGCGGCATCTTGTACTCCCTACAAACCTCAATGAGCTTGGTTACTGTGTGGATATGGTCGATTGTGCTGAATCCTTTCCGGAAACCTGCTTGCTCGCATGGTTGTCCTTCATCTAGTGTTCTGCTAATCCTGTTCAGGATGACTCGTGTAAACAGCTTGTAGATGACAGACAACAGGCAGATGGGGCGATAGTTGCCGATGTCGTGAATGTCTCCCCTTCTTGAACAGTAGAACTGTCCTGCTGGTTTTCCATTGGGAGGGCACCTTGCATTCGAACAGGTAACGTGTGAAGAGCCGAGCTAGTGTATTGATGAGTACCGATGGCAGATTCTTCAGGTTTTCGGGTCTGACTTTGTCTGGGCCTGGTGCTGTTCCCTTCTTTACCGACGAGATGGCATGTCGGATTTCAGAAGGGAGAACGTTGGGAATGACATATCCATCCTGTGGAATTTGGTATGTGGGAAGGTGGATGTGGCTATCAAAGAGATTTGAGTAGAAGTCCTGGATAATCTTCTCCATTGCCTTTCTGGAAGATGTGATAGATCCATCAGGGCGTTGGAGGGCAGTCATCTTGGTCTTATAGTTGGCGAAGGACAGGTGGGCAGTGCGAATACTTTTCCCGGCTTCCGCTGCATCTTCCAGTATTTCTGCTCTTCTGTCTTTAAGGTCTGCTTTTATCGCTTCTCTGCACTGTTTAGCAAGCTTGGACGTTAGCATTTGGTCTCCTGAGGCTCGCGCCTTGCCACGTTGGTGAATGAGCTCAAGAGTTTCTGAAGACAAGCGTCCTTTTGTGTCTTTCTCTCTCTCGGCATTCTTCACACAATTCTTCACACAATCAGCTAATGGATACGACATAATCCACGGCTTACCTCTGACCAAACATGATCCCTCTGGCTGCTGTAACATACACAACAGGAAAAGATTTCAAGGAGAACAAATTTTGTTGCATTTTTCCTTCTGTAATAGTATTTGAATTACAACGGAGCTCTTGATCTGTTAGATACAACCATTTGTTTGGGTGAGAGTTTTAAAGTTGAGAAAACTGAATGCGATCATTTTAAAAGCAAACTTTTTAGGGGTAATCACAGAGACAGACGTGTGTTGTTGCCTGGGAGGCAGTTTTCTTAGGAACAATTTCTCCTGAAGCCTTTTTTTCTTTTGATTCAAAATACAGTCCTTCCAGCATGCATAACGAGCTCCTCTGGACATTAGCTGCCTGAATCCGAGGGACAGTCCATTTTAGAACACCTCCTGTGGAGGAGACGAGAGAGCAGAAACTTTTGAGTATGCCTTATTTCAGCACTGCCTTTAGGAAATGAGCCTCACCCCACTAGAGGCTGAGCAGATCTGAGCAGATCTGGAGAAAGTACCACCAGCAACACGAAATAGAAGCACAAAACTGTTGATTCAGTGAGCTAGCGAAAAAATAAATCTTATTTTGTTTTTTGTTTTTTCAATCAAGAGCCTCTAGTTTTTATGGGAAAAAAATAATACAAACTTTCTCTTTCCAGTTCATTTTTGTCTTGAACACATTCTTCTCTTCCTTTGTTTCCTTCCACTCTGGAGATGCCCATTTTTTTTCTTTTTTCTTTTCCTTTAGGGTTTTTGGGTCACACCTGACCATGCTCAGGGGTTACTCCTCACTCTGCACTCAGGAATTACTCCTGGCCATGCCTGCGGCACCATATGGGATCCTGGAGAATGAACCTGGGTTGGCCTTGTGCCTGGCAAATGCCCTCCCTACTGTCCTACACTCCTGTCCTAATGCCCACCTTCTTTCTTGAACACATATTCCTACGCTTCATTTCCCGATATCTTTCTAAGTAAATTTCTTTCAATAAAACTATTGGTTTACTAAAAGTACTAAAAATGAAATTGTACCTAAACATTCTAAAATCTACAAGATCCTCTAAAAGATTAACTTTAACTTTTTCATAATTAATTTAATTCAATGTATTAAATATAGCAGGTTAAAAAGAAAATGGCAGGATAAGGAGGTGACTTAATGGACTGGGGTTCATGCTTCGTGTGCGAAAGTCCCACAAGTTCCTGTCATTGCACGTCCCTCGAGTCTCCTGGGGGTGAGTCCCAAATTCTGTGCCAGGAAGAGCCTCAGAATGTCACCTATATGTGCTTCCTACCAGGACCTATATGTGCTTCCTACAGGACAAAGGAAAATGCGATCATGTACAGAGAGCTGGCTAGCATTCTCTATGAAGAAGTATTGTTAATGATATTGATGTTGATCAAAATGAAATTTTTGACCTTTACCTTTCAAAGATAGTTTATATACATAAATATTCTAGAAACAAAATGTATTACATAAAGAATCCAAACAGTTGGAAAGTTAAAAAGTAGAACTATGGTTATAATCCACCTTAAGTGATAACTTGATTACATGCTGACAAACATATAATTTGGTGATGTGAAAAGAATTAGCTAAGTCATATTTTAAAGACAAATTTAAGTTTAAAAAATTCACCTGGGAATGAGAATAAAGACTCAGTGGGTGGGGTGGGCACAGACTCTATAAACCTATTGAACATGTATATTTAGCTATGTATATTTTTATTACTTATGACATAATTTTTGAAATTTAAGTATACTAATGTCACATTTTTTTTTCTTTTTGGGTCACACTCAGCAATGCTCAGGGGTTACTCTTGACTCTTTGCTCAGGAATCACTCCTGGCGGTGCTTGGGGGGACCATATGGGATGATGCCGGGAATCGAACCCAGGTTGACCACGTGCAAGGCAAATGCCCTACCCGCTGTGCTATAGCTCCAGCCCCATAACATCACATTCTTAAGAGTCTCATCTTACCAAATAAGCATTTTATGACTGCATTCATTGCTAAAATATGACTGAAATTTCTCTTTTCCTTGTACATAAATATCAATAGCTACAGCCAGAATGCAGATTTCTTTCATTGTCAAGAATACACACATTAACACCTGACACCAGAGGAGTAGAATTGGAGTGATAATTAGAGAGCATATTAAGAAAGAGAGAGATTGCCATAGAGGTATGCTGGCTGGGGTGAGTGGAAGGGAAACTGAGGACTCTGGTGTTGGGAAGTGTGCACTGGTGTAGAGATGGGCGTTGAAACATTATATGGCTAAAATAAGGAAAAAATAAGATCCTATCAATAACACATTTTGAAGATATAGCTTTGGAATTTTTCTGTTCTTGGGATGTAAACAAGTAATGAAGGAAGAAAGCAGAAGAACAGTTTTCTGAAGAATACTTTGAAAGGAGATTTTTAGAATAGAAATTGTAACTAATTCAAGATGACCAAAATTTGGCCAAAGAGTAGAGTTGATAAGGCACTTGTCTTGCATGCAGCTGGCCTGGCTTTGACTTCTAATACCACATGTAGTCCCCTGATCCCTGCCAAGAGTGATCCCTAAGCACAAAACCAGGAGGAAGACCCAAACATAGGTGGCTATGGACCCCTAACAAAACAAAAGTCATTGTATTCACACCTTGAAGAGGCGACCTATAAAATTCCATTGGATATGGGTAATTCTGTGCCGTCATGCAATCTGGTGCTTATTACGCTGAGTCATTTTCTCGGTCAGGAACTAAAAGACTGCCCATTTCCTACATTAGAGCTTATTAGCTAATGTGTATGAATTGCGATGAATCACATGGCCAATACCTCCCCAATTTCCCAATCTACAGAACACTAAGCAAAGTAAAACAACTCTAGCAGAACACAGGGTGAGAATAGTTCTTAATCAAAATAGCAACCAAACAATTATCAACTTGTTTATAATTGTTCTATACATTGCTATACATTTCAATTATATATGTCCAGAAATGTTCAACTGTTGGACTGGAGGAAGAGTACAGTTGGGAGGCTGTGTGCCTTGCATACAAACAACTCATGCTTGATCCTTGGCATCCTTTATAGACCCCTGAGCACTGCCAGAAGTGATTCCTGGGTACAAGCTGGCAGTAGCCGAGTATTTGCAGGTGAGGCTTAAAAACAAAAATAAACCACCAAAAAAAGCAAAAAAAAAAAAAAAAACAGAAATTTTCAAATGTCTCTGCATATAATTTGGGGATAAAAGGCATAATATTTAAGGATTAAATTATACAATGTATGAAGAGAGTCCTGTGTAGATCATCTCTGTTATAAATCATTCAACAAGTGTGAAACAGTTTTAAGTTTTTAAGGATTTTTTTGGGGGTAGGCAACACCTGGCAATGCTCAGGGCTTTCTGGATTCTGGCTCTGAGCTCAGGATCGACTCCTGTCTACCTCAGAGGGCTGCACAGTGTCGGGGATGAAACCCGAGGTGGCTGCATGCACTCAAACATCCTTCCCACAGTAATATTGGGCTCCGTTGTTTTCAATTGAATCCAGTGAAATACACAGTTACACAGTTGTTCATGACTGGGTTTCAGTCACACAATGTTTCATGACCCTTCCCTTCACCAGTGTACATTTCCCACCAACAATGTCCCCACTTTCCCTGTACTTAATTTTAAAAGTAAACTAATAGCTAAAGGACAAAGAAAATTAATCACACTCTGAATAAGAATGCTGTATAAATTTATATGATAATTTAATCATACAGAGAGGTAGAAAGGGGAAAAATACACACATTAATGTCATCCTCTTTTATAATGGATTGTCAATAGGTATTATGTTAAGATTCTAATTCAAAATGAAAGTTTATATGTAATAAATAATTGATGTTAACCTTCAGAACAATCTGGAAAAAATATTCTGAAAATAGGGTATAAAAGACAACTAAATTGGCAAGCCATTTGAAGGCACACTAATATTATTTTGACAGCAGAAAACTAATTATAATTAGCAGAAAACTAATTATACTAAATGTTTTTATTGTCCCCCCAATTATCTACTGTAAACATGTGTTTTTGTCATGTGTGAGTCCCTACTAGTAATCCCTGACACTAAAAAAAAAACGAAAAATGTGCGTGTGGATGATGAAAAACAATATCAATTACATACTCACTTATAAAAGTTATATATTTTTAAGTGCCAGAAATAAATTCTGAAAAAAAATATACAAAAATTTATTGGGGTGTGGTAGGATAATTAGGA
This sequence comes from Cryptotis parvus, assembly GCA_021461705.1. Taxonomy (NCBI): domain Eukaryota; kingdom Metazoa; phylum Chordata; class Mammalia; order Eulipotyphla; family Soricidae; genus Cryptotis; species Cryptotis parvus. Next base: position 11,215 of record JAJIBD010038287.1, on the reverse strand, counting down.
AAAAATTATTTTACTTTCCTATTTTCTTTCTTTTTTTCTTTATTTATTTATTTATTTATTTGCTTTTTGGGTCACACCCGGCAATACACAGGGGTTTCTCCTGGCTCTGAACTCAGAAATTACTCCTGGTGGTGCTCAGGGGACCATATGGGATACCAGGGATCGAACCCGGCTAGCACAGGCTGGCAGCGTGCAAGGCAAATGCCCTACCCGCTGGGCTATCGCTCCGGCCCCTACTTTCCTATTTTCTAACTTCCAGCAAATGCATTATAAAGTGGATTTCCAATTTTGAATCATCACATTTATAAATCATCTCAACTTGCATCCAATGACTAAAACAGATGCCCACATTTTACTTAAAATAAGGGAAACATTTATTTAGTAATAAATGTATTTTTTATCAAATCCCCTCTGTGATAACTCCAGGCTTATTCTTCTGTCTTATAAATCTTTCTGACTCCAACTTATTCAAAGTTATTTAAATCAGCATAATATGGATCCCATTAGCTAAAAAGTAAAGAACATAATTTGTTATTTTTCAGAAGCTTATTTTGAACATTCTAAATATATTGAACATCTCAAATCTGTTAGTAGAGATTCTGCTCTCCTCACATTCTCCTTTTATTTTATATAATTTCCACCCCAAGCATCTGACCTTGTCACCCTGAGCTATGTGCATCTATGTGCATTACATGATAAGTCATATTTTTAAAAAGAAAAAAGATCGTACAGATCTTCTCTCATACCAAACCCAAGTCTATACCGGAATGTTGAAACAGATTGACTATTTTGATTACTCACCTCATGTGTAATTACAATATGCAACTATTCTATACAAAGTAGAATAAGACATTGCGCTGAATATTTAGGTAGCTGAGTCCAAGTCACACATGTATATTTAAAATTTCCTGAAAGCAACATTCATTCTCTTTCCCTCTTACTAAGAGAAACTTCCCTGTCTTCTCCATCCCAAATATTCCCTACAGAAAAATTAATCACTTCCCATAGGGATCATTTTACTTTACATAAAAATTCTGCTCTGGTTATGATTAATCTTTATTTCTGCTATAACTATATTATTGATTATTTGGCTTATACTTCCAGGCACAATGTGCTAGAAACAAACAGAAAAGCAACAGGCAAGTGAGGGACCTTTTGTCTGTATTGTGAAAGACCCTGATGGAAGAATCACTCAAATCGTCCTTTCGTGGCTCTTTCAGAATTGTTTTTTCAGAGAACAATATTGTTACTAACTCAGAGATGCAATATATTTTATGGGAAGAAGTAGATTTAAGCAGAGAAAGGCTAAATAATTGTATTGAACTGAGAAAGTTTAGTTTAAGAAATTAATACCACACTATAGGTAAATTGTTAAAACTCCATCTTAATCACATTTTCTCTTTCTTCTATGCTACTTTTATCTTTGCAGCCAGCGTGTTTTAATCAACTCTATGTAAGGCATTCTTCTGTCACAGGCCTATGGAAAGGGTTTGGACTTAGTACGTGACATGTTCTAATTCACCAAGATGCAAGAAACAATGATGGAATGGTGACTCAATTTCTCTGGGGATTATACTGTACTCTGACAAAAGGATAGCAATTGGAACCCCAAATGTTATTTACATCTCTTCCTTTTATGGTAAAACAGTCATCATTGATTATATTTGCCTTATCAAAAAAATTTAAATGGTTTGACAAAAAGACACACAGTCATTTTGGTATTAAAAATGCTCTATCTAGAGTAAACTATATATAGTGTGTAAATTCCAACTGTTGTATGAGATTCAGGGAAAATATACCATCACTGCAGGTGTATTAGAGTATGGTAGAGGTTTCCTGACTTGAACAATCATGGTAAACTATTGCACACTTGAAGAAGACTGAGTACTTGGAAAAAGTGAATAACCAGAGAGACTGTGTGAATTGCTTTCAGAATTTCATCCATTTCAAAGCAAACCACGAAACAATCCCCACAACTTTCCCAGCTTCAGAGCTCTGATGGGAGCCATAAAGAGGGAGTCGGACAAGAAGAAGAATAGCACACAGAACCGCAGAGCAATTACAGGCATTACTAACTTGAAGAGAGAAAAATGGAGCCCAGCTGCTTTGCACTGACCACGGGGAAAGATGTGGGCTTCTGTTGTCTACAGTAATTCTTGGCGCAAATCTCATCAGCATCTAATACATGTTTCTGGGCTTAGCAATTAAAAGCCCTACACATTCCAAGCAATTGCACAGCGGTTGAGGTCAAAAGACCTTGTTAGGACAGCTGAAGTAGCTCAGCTGCTTTTCCTGGGGACAATTGCTTTTCATAATTAGACTTTAAACAGTGTAATTAAAAGAGGAATGTGACCATCCCCCACGCATTCCTGTACTGTTCTTTTATAAATCTTTGTAAAAATTATCAAAGCACCGTGAGCTACATTACAAAGTTGTTCCTGGTTGAGTTTCGGTCATACAATGTTTGAGCATACATCCATTCACCAGAGTCCACTTCCCTCCCAATATCCCCAGTTTCCCTCCTGACCCCCAGCGCACCTCTATGGCAGGCCCTTCACTTCATTCGTTTTTCCTTCTAGGAACTGTGGTTTGCAACACTGTTGCTGAAACAGCATCATGCTTATTGCTTTACCTCATTTCCTGTCCAGAGTGACCACAGCCCACTATCATTGTCATGGTCTCTTCTCTGACACAGATGACCTCCCCTCATTATGGTTTTCTACTAAGGAGGACTGGTCCTTAGTAGAATGATCTTTTTATTATAGTTGGGTGTCATTATCCTCTGTGTTTCTCTATATTCTCCCATGTGATCATTCTTTATCTGTTCCTTTAACTGAATTTGGGTGGAGGTCATCTGGGCTATATCAGCAGTGTCGAACCAGAAAGCCATATTGAGGAAAAAGTTATATCAGAATATCTTTGCTTTTGCATCTGTCTTCCCTTTCTTACCTTGAATTGCCCATCCTGTTTTTTCCTTATTGCCCTTACAAAACTGAATGTATCTTGCCAATTAACTAATATTTGTATTCTAGAATATCAAACATGTCTTCCTGATTAAATAATATTTGTATACTATTAAGAGCTACACACGGAACCTAACATTTCCACACCCTCAAAATGCACTTGCAGGGAAAGCTGGGGACTCAGAGCTGGGAAGTCACACTTAGAGACAGTAAGGTCGGGCTTGGATACAGTGTCATATGTGGCATATCCCAGGATGACCACAGTGCACAACACTTTGAATGCCACCGAGGCTGCCTAGGAAAAGTACATACAAATCAGAAGTCCAGAAACAAACAAGAAGAGATAGAATTATGTAGAGACACTTTGGTCAGACAGTTTCACCAACACGTGCATTTTGTATACCTAGGAGTCATCAAGAGACAGTCAAAATGCATAAAGAGAGCAAGGTCTTTCTTTCTTCTTCTTTTTTTTTTTTTTTTTTTTTGCTTTTTTGGGTCACTCCCAGCGATGCTCAGGGGTTACTCCTGGTGGTGCACTCAGGAATTACTCCTGGCGGTGCTCGGGGGACCATATGGGATGCTGGGGATCGAACCCGGCTGCGTGCAAGGCAAACACCCTACCCGCTGGGCTATCACCCGGCCCTGAGAGCCGGAGATCTTTCTTATTCCAGGACTTCTCAAAGTCTGATGGCAGGATTTTCAGCAGGTCATGTCTCTGCATCCTATATCGACACGGATCAAAGTCTCTTGAGCCTCATCTAAGGAACTGATGCATCCTTTTCCACTTAGCTTTCTCAAGGACCTCTCTTAAAGTGAGTTTTTCCATTAAAAAATCTATTTGCACCTCACCTTGGAGCCATTTCACCTATTAGCCATAACATATATTTCCTATCAAAAAGAAAAATGAGATAAAAGTGTCTCATGATCCCATGCAAAAGAGTTTGATGTTTGATCCTGAAGCTACTGAGGTTCTGACCACCTGAAAATAACCATCGCAGCTGCTGTGTGCAAAATTAATTAAAGCAGCCTAGACAAGAAGCCCAGAGATCTCTCACAGAGCACACGACAGCTCTCTGGTCTCACTGAAAATGGCAGAAACAGTAACAGAACTGCTGAGTGAGTGAAGGCAAATTGCATGACTGATTCAGCCTGCCCCCGCACCTCCCCGAGAAATGTGTATGATGAACTTGAAAGCACAGTTTCTAGCCCTGAGATTCTGAGGAATAAATTGCTATAAAATAAGAAATATGGCCTGTGTTTAAACTGGAAATGTTGACCGCTTAGGCACACCGACAAGAGGTGAAGAGGAAGAGTTGGGAGACTACTATATGGGTGCATCTACTGATGGCACTCTCGGACTTACCCATATACACACACGCATGAATTCATTACTCTCATTCTTATTCTGGCTTACTGCTTGCTTTATCCTTTGGCTTCCCTACATAACACTTTCTCATGTATAAAACAAATGGGTTTTGCATGCAGAATTATGGGTTTCCACCCCTATCCACCTCTGAAATTTGAAGTGCTCAAGTTTTACATTAATTTTTAAACCCAAAAAAGGAATTCCTATATTTAATTTAAATAGTTTCTCAGCACCTTAACATGAGTTACCTAACAACTCCACGATTTAAAATTCCAAATAGATGAAATACTTATGCAGAGGAAACGTTTCTGTCCTAGGTCTCTGGGTTTACCCAAAAACTGACCTAAGTACCAGATTGTGAGTACCCGTTAGTTATCTGGAAGTAAAACACCAGTGAGGGAGAAATAAAACCAGTAAGGAAAGACATACAAGTAAAAGTAAATTTCCACTATCTTTTTCATAGAAACCTAATTCCTCTGGGGAAACTTAAGAAGTCAGAGCTCTCCTACTCAGAATTGGAAGGAGCTGGAGTACTCGTACCCTGTACCCTACCATCTGTCAGTCACAGCGTGACAGCTCTGCTAGGGTGTTCCACCAACTCTGGGTGAAACAACGGATGTGTCTATAGCCACAAAATGTTTTCAATCAGAAATCAGTATGGATTGGTCAGTCACTGGCTTCTAGAAATTGATGGCACAGGATTGACTAAACTGTCCCTAGACTTTGAAGTCATTATAAATTACATCTATAATTTAGCATTTACCACTTATCATTCCAAGGTTTATTATTGGAAAGGTAGAGATCTGAAAAAAATTAAAGTGAGAAAGAAATATGGGACCTGGAGAGATATCCAGCAGGTAGGGTGTTTGCCTTGCACACAGACAACCCAGATTCAACCCCGGCATCCCATATGGTCTCCAGCGCACCGCCGGGAATAATTCCTGAGTGCAGTACCAGGAGTAACCCTGAGCATTGCCAGGTAGGACCACCCCCAAAAAAGAAATAAAGAAAAAAAAGAAAAAGAATATTCTGTGGGCACAAAGTAAGACTTTTTTAAAACTGTTTTTTAGTTTATCAGATATTTTAACAGTATTATGCATTTTGTCTCCTGGTAATGTGTTGATAGGATCATAGTTTTGCATATAACATTTGTTTTAAATAAATCTAACGTAATAGTTTTAGAATAAAACCTTGTATATTAACAAGGAATGTCACTATCATTTTCTGTCATTTCCCAAATTTGTGTAGTTAATTTAGTCATTAAGAGTAACACGTTCTTTAGTCATTAGAATATTATTAGTGGAAACATTTTCTTGTGTTTGGGGTAGGGTAAATATTTTCTAATTTATTTTCTCAAATTTCACAAAGACAAGATTTTCTCAAATCTTCTAAAGACAAGTTATATTTGGTCATATGTGTGTTGTGATGTAATCCATTTATCTTTTTTCTTTTTTAAATGTAGCTACATAAGGGAATTTTTATAAAATTCTTTTGGGAGGATCAGAGCACCCAAGAATTTTGCTTTTATAGGTTCAGGGGTTGAACTTGGAACCTCTGTGTGTGCCAGATACGGGCTTTAGGTTTTTGAACTGTCTCCCAGCTCCTCTAATAATTCTTTTAAATAGATAAGGAGTGAATCCATTTTCACTTCTATGAACATCCTGTGTATTTAGTCTAGTATCTTGTAACTGATAGGAGTTGAACGGCTTATTAAAATAATGTTGCTGCATATCACAATTCTTTCTCAGTCCTGTCTGGACTCTTGAAGACTTGAGTCTCTACAGTTTCTGGTACAAAGTGGTAACTAGCAGAATTCTTTAACCTGAAAGATCAGCAATGATTTGCATAAGATAATTGAAGAGAAGAAATTTCCTGTGTACCTCTCAACTAAGTTAGGATCTAGTAAAACATCCATCTGTCCAGTATATGGAAAAGTTGGACAGGACAACCAGAGACAGTCCTCATGATGATCAGTGGTCTTATAACACTGTTTTATTAAAGTTTTTGATTTTATGGTGTTACATGATACCACAGAAAGAGAGAGAGAGAGAGAGGGAGAGAGAGAATTCAACAAAAATTTGGAATGTGGACAGGAGAGATAGTGAAAGAGGAAAATAAGGCACTTGCCTTGCAAACAACAGCAGTGGACAGTACCTGGTTCAAACCCTCAGCACCACATATGGTCCCCTGGCACTGGCAAAGATAACTTCTAAGCACAAATCAATAAATAGCCTCTAAAAACTGCCAAGTGTGACCCAAATCTCCTCCCTCTAAATAAATAAACTGAATATGAAAAGTGAATTTACTGGAGAAAGATTCTTCATGATCATGCAGTTAACTTATGATAAGTTACAACGTCCTGATGAAGTCATTATGAATTACTGACACAGTCCTTAGAAGAGGCAGATGTTGTAAAGAAAGATACAGCATAAGGTTTACAGCATGATCAGCAACAGAAGGAACTATTAGGGTTCAGGCAGAAAAGAGGAAGCTTCACTCTAGAGCCTTGGAAGTGGGAACCTTCCATACATTTTGATTTTAGATTCCCAGCCTGTAGCACTCCGAGGCAAGTCATCTCTGGGGAGCCACCAAGTCCTAGATATTGTTGCCTCAGTCTCTGGAATCTAAGACAGCATTATTTTCCTATCCAAGTTATTTCCTGACTTACACATGACCTTTGTATAGGGCTTTGCATTTTCATATCACTTCCGAGCTGTAAAAGTTGCTCGCATGATGCTAGGTTTGACCTTTTGCAGTTGGGCAAACACCAGTAAGAAAGCCAATGTTTGTAAGTCAGTTTTCAGCACTTGGATTATTTCATTTCCTTCCTTCCTAGCAGCAAAGAGATGGGCAGTTGACGAGGACTATCCAAGGACACATAAAAGAGAAGGGAATCTAGTGAATGGTCAGTGATCCAGAGTATCTTCCCTCTATCCTCATGACCGTGTGTACCTCTAAGGGAAATCCCTAGAAAGAGCTTTAAACATTCTCATAAATTTTCCCCAGTCTGAAAGCTAAAAAAGCCCAAGATTGGGCGCCAGTGTTGTCAGGCTTTATGGGGAGGGCTCTTACTGGCTTCCAGAGAGTTTTATTCCCTGGAATCTCCAGTGTGGGCAGAGAACACACTGGTCTCTCTTCCTCTAATTGAAATAACCTCATCAGGGTCCCACTTTCCTGATCTTAACTCCCCTAAAATCTCTGCCTCCAAATTTCTGAATTTTTTTATTATAACACTGTGACATAGACATTTACAAAGCTGTTCATGATTGGGTTTCATTCATACAATGTTTCGGCACCCATCCCTTCGCCAGTGCACATTTTCCACCAACAATGTCCCCAGACATGATGCACTGAAAATAGAAGTTAATTGTACACAAAAACGGAGACCAATACCAAGTACCTGGAAACTAAACAGCTCACTGCTGAACAACCAGCAAGTCATAAAAAGAAATCAAAGAGGAAATCCAAAGATTCCTTGAAACAAATGAGACTGAAGACACGAATTACCAGAACTTGTGGGATACGGCAAAAGCAGTGTTAAGAGGCAAGTTCATAGCTCTTCAGGCATTCATCAGAAAAGAAGAAAAGGCCATCATAAACAGTCTGACTTCACAACTTAAGATCTTAGAGAGTGATCAACAAAAGGAGCCCAACCCAAGCAGAAAGAAAGAAATAATAAAACTTAGAGCAGAAATCAATGAGATGGAATGTCAAAAAAACAATCCAGAAGATCAACGAAACCAAAAGCTGGTTCTTTGAAAAAATAAACAAGATTGACAAACCACTTGCAAGACTTGTAAGAAAAGGAAAAAGAGAGAACCCAAATAAATAGAATCAGAAATGAAAACGGAGACATCACAACTGAAAACACAGAAATTCAAAAGATCATCAGAGATTACTATGAGAGCCTGTATGCCACGAAACAAGAGAACCTAGAAGAAATGGACAAATTCCAGAATTCCTATAGCTTCCCAAGTCTGCAACAAGAAGATTTGGAATACCTCAACAAACCTATCTCCATCGAGGAAATAGAATCGGTAATCAAAAGTCTCCCTAAACACAAAAGCCCAGGCCCAGATGGATTCACCAGTGAATTCTAAAAAAACCTTTAAAGAGGACCTAATCTCAATTCTTTTTAAGCTCTTCCGGCAAATTGAAGAAACAGAAATACTCCCAAATAGCTTTTACGAGGCACATATCACCCTGATACCCAAAGCAGACAAAGATGTCACAAAAAAGGAAAACTACAGACCAATCTCCCTGATGAATACAGATGCTAAGATCTTCAACAAAATACTAGCAAATAGAATCCAAAGAGTCATCAAAAAGATTGTACACCATGACCAAGTGGGATTCATACCGGGAATGCAAGGATGGTTCAACATCCGCAAGTCAATCAACATAATACATCATATCAACAAAAATAAAAATAAAAACCATATGATCATATCAATAGATGCAGAGAAGGCATTTGACAAGATCCAACACCCGTTCATGATGAAAGCTCTCCGTAAATTGGGGATTGAAGGAACCTTCCTCAAGATAATCCAGGCCATCTACTACAAGCCCACAGCGAGCATCATTCTCAATGGGGAAAAACTGAAAGCCTTCCCCTTAAGATCAGGGACAAGACAAGGCTGCCCACTCTCACCACTTCTATTCAATATAGTACTGGAAGTACTTGCCATAGCAATCAGGGAAGAAAAAAGACATTAAGGGCATGCAGATAGGAAGGGAAGAAGCCAAGTTATCACTATTTGCAGATGACATGATATTATACCTGGAAAACCCAAAACTCTCTACCAAGAGGCTCCTAGAAATAATACATTCTTACAGTAGAGTAGCAGGATACAAAATTAATACCCAAAAGTCAATGGCCTTCCTATATGCAAACAGCGAAAGAGAAGAAAGGGACATTAAAGAAACTATCCCATTCACAATTGCACCGCAGGAAAATCAAATACTTAGGAATCAGTCTGACAAAGAATGTAAAGGATCTCTACAAAGAAAACTACAAAACGTTACTTCAGGAAATAAAAGAAGACCTGAGGAAATGGAGACACATTCCCTGCTCATGGATTGGAAGGATTAACATTATCAAAATGGTAATACTCCCTAGAGCTTTATACAGATTCAATGCGGTCCCTATAAAGATACCCATGATGTTCTTCAAAGAAATTGAACAAACACTCCTGAAATTTGTATGGAATAATAAAACCCCACGAATAGCTAAAGCAATCTTTGGGAAAAAGAAGATGGGAGGTATCACTTTCCCCAACCTCAAGCTCTACTACAGAGCAGTTGTAATTAAGACAGTGTGGTATTGGTATAGAGACAGACCCGTAGACCTATGGAATAGAACTGAGTATCCTGAAACCCACTCACAAATATACAACCACTTAATCTTCGATAAAGGAGCAAAAAAATATTAAGTGGAGCAAAGAAAGCCTCTTCAAAAAGTGGTGCTGGGAAAACTGGGCAGCTACGTGTAAAAAAATGAACTTAGACCTCCTTCTAACGCCATGCACAAAAGTCAGATCAAAATCGATTCTAGATCTTGGTATCAGACATGAATCTATAAGGTACATCGAAGAAAACATAGGAGAAACGGCTCTATGACATCGAAGCGAAAAGTATCTTTAAAGAGCGACACACCACTGACCAAGCAAATGGAAGCAAAGATAAACAAATGGGATTATATAAAATTGAAAAGCTTCTGCACCTCAAAAGAGACGGTGACCAAGATACAAAGACAATCCACAGAGTGGGAAAGGATATTCACCCAATACCCATCCTGACAAGGGGTTAATATCCAGAATATATCAGGCACTGGTAGCACTCCACAAGAAAAAAAACAGCCAACCCCATCAAAAAATGGGGAGAAGAAATGAACAGAAGCTTCCAAAAAAAGAAGAAATTCGAATGGCCAAAAGGCATATGAAAAAAGTGCTCTTCATCTTTAATCATCAGGCAGATGCAAATCAAAACAACAATGAGGTACCATCTCACCCCACAGAGACTGGCACACATCCAAAACAGCAAGAACAACCGGTGCTGGCGTGGATGTGGGGAAAAAGGACTCTCATCCACTGCTGGTGGGAGTGCCGACTGGTCCAGCCCTTTTGGAAAACAATATGGGCATTCCTCCGAAAGCTAGATATTGAGCTCCCGTTTGATCCAGCAATAGCACTCCTGGGAATATACCCTAGAGACCGAAAAACACATAGCAGAAACACTATCTGTACTTCTTTATTCATCTCTGCGCTATTCACTATAGCTAGAATCTGGAAACAACCTAAATGCCCGAGAACAGAGGACTGGCTAAAGAAATTGTGGCTCATCTACACTATGGAATACTATGCGGCTGTCAGAAAGGATGAAATTATGAAATTTACCTGCAAATGGATGGACATGGAGTCTATCATGCTGAGTGAAATTAGTCTGAAGGAAAAGGACAGATATAGAATGACTGCATTCATTAATATGATATAGATACCAGTGTTTTAATAAATATGGGAAATGGTAATGGCAGATTAAAACTCACCACTGAATATACACAAAGAGACTTAAGTGATAAACTCTAAATATCTGCAGGGCTAGCCATAATGTGTAAAATAAGAGGGGAGAGAGATGCAGAGACAGTGAGAGAGATAGAGAGAGAAAGAGAGGAAACTGGGGTACCTGCTATTAAGGCGGGTGGGGGGCGGGAGGGGGAGGGGTACATTGGTGGTGGAAATGGGGGCACTAGTGGAGGGGATGGGTGCTGGAATACTGTATTACCAAGAACCAATTATGAACACCTTTGTAATTGTGTGTTTCACGGTGGTATAATAAAAAAAATTTAAAAAAAATAAAAAAAATAAAAATAAATAAAAAAAATAAAATT
>JAJIBD010038286.1:0-26465 GCA_021461705.1 Cryptotis parvus | reverse complement strand
ATAGTTTTCTTCAGATTCAGCTGTAGACCTACCTTTCCACATTCTCGGTCAAAGTCAGCCAGCATTTGTGCCGCTTGGCTAATGTTTGGTGTTATTAGAACGATGTCATCAGCTAAGCGGAGGTGGTGTAGTTGCCGATCATCTATCTTCACTCCCATTCCTTCCCATTCTAATTGTCTCATGATGTTCTCGAGGGTGGCACTGAAGAGTTTTGGTGAGATGGTATCACCCTGTCGAACCCTCTTTGACATCAATGATCACTTCTTTGTAGAATGGTGAGATCCTGGTGGTGAATCCATAATACAGCTCACGAAGGATCTTGATGTATTGGGTTTGAACACCCTGTTTGACTAGGGCTTCGATGACTGCTTCAGTTTCCACAGAATCAAAGGCTTTCTGTAAATCAATGAACGTGAGACAGAGCGGCATCTTGTACTCCCTACAAACCTCAATGAGCTTGGTTACTGTGTGGATATGGTCGATTGTGCTGAATCCTTTCCGAAACCTGCTTGCTCGCATGGCTGACCTTCATCTAGTGTTCTGCTAATCCTGTTCAGGATGACTCGCGAAACAGCTTGTAGATGACAGACAACAGGCAGATGGGGCGATAGTTGCCGATGTCATGAATGTCTCCCTTCTTGAACAGTAGAACTGTCCTGCTGGTTTTCCATTGGGAGGGCACCTTGCATTCGGACAGGTAGCGTGGGTGAAGAGCCGAAGCTAGTGTATTGGATGAGCACCGACGGCAGATTCTTCAGATGTTCGGGTCTGACTTTGTCTGGGCCTGGTGCTGTTCCCTTCTTTACCGATGAGATGGCATGTCTTATTTCAGAAGGGAGAACGTTGGGAATGACGTGATCCATCCTGTGGAATTTGGTATGTGGGCAGGTGGATGTGGCTATCAAAGAGATTTGAGTAGAAGTCCTGGATAATCTTCTCCATTGCCTTTCTGGAAGATGTGATAGATCCATCAGGGCGCCGGAGGGCAGTCATCTTGGTCTTATAGTTGGCGAAGGACAGGCGGGCAGTGCGAATACTTTTCCCCGGCTTCTGCTGCATCTTCCAGTATTTCTGCTCTTCTGTCTTTGAGGTCTGCTTTTATCGCTTCTCTGCACTGTTTAGCAAGCTTGGACGTTAGCATTTGGTCTCCTGAGGCTCTGCGCCTTGCCACGCTGGCGAATGAGCTCGAGAGTTTCTGGAAGACAAGCGCCCTTTGTGTTTTTCTCTCTCTCGGCATTCTTCGCACAATCATGGAGGTGCTGGAACCAGTCGGTTGTATTCTTCATCGATGTCATCAATGATGGTATCTTCCCCATGTTGCCGCAATGGTGCCAAAGAGTTCCCAGTTGGTGGTCGCTCTGGGAGTTCTCTTCTTAAACTTTGCAGCCTTTTCTCCCCGCTAGCGGAAGTAGAATTTTGCACGTAAGGAGACGGTGGTCCGATCCTGTCTGGAATTTGGGGACGACAGCAACATCGGTCAGACAAAAACCGCCGATTGAAGATGATGTGGTCGATTTCATTGTGGAACTGTCCGCCAGGAGATTCCCATGTCCAACGCTTCGCTTCAGCCTTCTGAAACTGTGAGTTCCCATGAATAGTCTTGGTGGACATGATGAACTCAGATAGTCTCTCACCCTGTTCGCTCCATTCTAGGCCATGGGTCCCGATGTGGGAGTTCTTCAGCCGATCTTCTCGGTCCTATCTTGGCATTAAAATCACCGACTATGATCTTGTAGAAGGTGTGATCTTTTTATAGAACTCCTCCAATTCCATGTAGAATTTCTCAATTTCATCTTCTTTGTATGTGGATGTTGGTGCATAGACAATGAAGATAGAAATTGCTGGCAGTGGGCCACATCTCCTCAAGTGTAATCGTCCTATTCGGTTTGTTAGGCATTCAAATGAATCAATGTTGACAGCCATGTTCGTGTTGACAAGGACACCAATGCCACCGACGCCTTTTCATCACATGTTCCAAGGAACAATTCTTCTCCCGGTGTCAAATACAGCATGATGCGACTGACGCCTCCCTCGCCTCAGTCAGACCAATGATGTCGCATTTGATCTTTCTTGCTTGCAGCATCAGATCCTCAATATATGCTTCCGCTGCCAGTGTACGTGCATTGGAAAGTACAGACAGTCATTTTAGTCCTTCTTCGTTTTGGCAGCCTAGGACAGCCGTGGAAATTTTATCAGGCACTGCTTGTTTGCCTTTCTTACTGCTGCCGTATTAAGGGCTCTTTCGGGTCAGGAAAATAAACATTTTTGTTACTGGGTTTGGCATATCGAACACGCATCGGACAGCTTGCCAGGCTCTGCCATGCGGGCACTATATTCTCATTGCTTTGTGGGGCTCTCTCAGAGGGGTGGGTAGGAATATTTGTGGTAGTTTGTAAAAGCAAGCTGCAGCGGCCGCGCAACGGGAAAAGCTGGTTTCTGCTCTGCCGGGTGTACCTGTGTCTGAGGCTCAAGCATTCCTGGGTTTGAAATACTCTCCCTCTGAAGGGCGGGTCTCTGCAGGGCGGGTCCTTGTAGGCTGGGTTTCTGACAAGCTGGGCTGGAGACTGGATTAATCTGTGGGCTGGAGAGTGGATTAATATGCTGGGGGGGGAGATCTTACCAGCTGCAGAGTGTGGATTGTGACACAGATCGCTGCCAGCAAGGTGTGGGAGTTTCTCTGGCCTCCTCCGAGGCTCCATCGGGATGGTGGACTCAGGTCGGAAGTTGCTCTCGTGGTCCATGGAGTGCAGGGGGTCCAACGGGGAAAGCTGGTTTCTGCTCTGCCGGGTGTACCTGTGTCTGAGGCTCAAGCATTCCTGGGTTTGAAATACTCTCCCTCTGAAGGGCGGGTCTCTGCAGGGCGGGTCCTTGTAGGCTGGGTTTCTGACAAGCTGGGCTGGAGACTGGATTAATCTGTGGGCTGGAGAGTGGATTAATATGCTGGGGGGAGATCTTACCAGCTGCAGAGTGTGGATTGTGACACAGATCGCTGCCAGCAAGGTGTGGGAGTTTCTCTGGCCTCCTTCCGAGGCTCCATCGGGATGGTGGACTCAGGTCCGAAGTTGCTCTCGTGGTCCATGGAGTGCAGGGGGTTCAACGGGGAAAGCTGGTTTCTGCTCTGCCGGGTGTACCTGTGTCTGAGGCTCAAGCATTCCTGGGTTTGAAATACTCTCCTCTGAAGGGCGGGTCTCTGCAGGGGCGGGTCCTTGTAGGCTGGGTTTCTGACAAGCTGGGCTGGAGACTGGATTAATCTGTGGGCTGGAGAGTGGATTAATATGCTGGGGGAGATCTTACCAGCTGCAGAGTGTGGATTGTGACACAGATCGCTGCCAGCAAGGTGTGGGAGTTTCTCTGGCCTCCCTCCGAGGCTCCATCGGGATGGTGGACTCAGGTTGGAAGTTGCCTCGTGGTCCATGGAGTGCAGGGGGTTCAACGGGGAAAGCTGGTTTCTGCTCTGCCGGGTGTACCTGTGTCTGAGGCTCAAGCATTCCTGGGTTTGAAATACTCTCCTCTGAAGGGCGGGTCTCTGCAGGGCGGGTCCTTGTAGGCTGGGTTTCTGACAAGCTGGGCTGAGACTGGATTAATCTGTGGGCTGGAGAGTGGATTAATATGCTGGGGGAGATCTTACCAGCTGCAGAGTGTGGATTGTGACACAGATCGCTGCCAGCAAGGTGTGGGAGTTTCTCTGGCCTCCTCCGAGGGCTCCATCGGGATGGTGGACTCAGGTGGGAGTTGCCTCGTGGTCCATGGAGTGCAGGGGGTTCAACGGGAAAGCTGGTTTCTGCTCTGCCGGGTGTACCTGTGTCTGAGGCTCAAGCATTCCTGGGTTTTGAAATACTCTCCTCTGAAGGGCGGTCTCTGCAGGGCGGGTCCCTGTAGGCTGGGTTTCTGACAAGCTGGGCTGGAGACTGGATTAATCTGTGGGCTGGAGAGTGGATTAATATGCTGGGGGGAGATCTTACCAGCTGCAGAGTGTGGATTGTGACACAGATCGCTGCCAGCAAGGTGTGGGAGTTTCTCTGGCCTCCTCCGAGGCTCCATCGGGATGGTGGACTCAGGTCGGAAGTTGCTCCGTGGTCCATGGAGTGCAGGGGGTTCACCGGGAAAGCTGGTTTCTGCTCTGCCGGGTGTACCTGTGTCTGAGGCTCAAGCATTCCTGGGTTTGAAATACTCTCCTCTGAAGGGCGGGTCTCTGCAGGGCGGGTCCTGTAGGCTGGGTTTCTGACAAGCTGGGCTGGAGACTGGATTAATCTGTGGGCTGGAGAGTGGATTAATATGCTGGGGGAGATCTTACCAGCTGCAGAGTGTGGATTGTGACACAGATCGCTGCCAGCAAGGTGTGGAGTTTCTCTGGCCTCCTCCGAGGCTCCATCGGGATGGTGGACTCAGGTTGGAAGTTGCTCTCGTGGTCCATGGAGTGCAGGGGGTTCACCGGGGAAAGCTGGTTTCTGCTCTGCCGGGTGTACCTGTGTCTGAGGCTCAAGCATTCCTGGGTTTGAAATACTCTCCTCTGAAGGGCGGGTCTCTGCAGGGGCGGGTCCTTGTAGGCTGGGTTTCTGACAAGCTGGGCTGAGACTGGATTAATCTGTGGGCTGGAGAGTGGATTAATATGCTGGGGGAGATCTTACCAGCTGCAGAGTGTGGATTGTGACACAGATCGCTGCCAGCAAGGTGTGGGAGTTTCTCTGGCCTCCTCCGAGGCTCCATCGGGATGGTGGACTCAGGTTGGAAGTTGCTCTCGTGGTCCATGGAGTGCAGGGGGTTCACCGGGAAAGCTGGTTTCTGCTCTGCCGGGTGTACCTGTGTCTGAGGCTCAAGCATTCCTGGGTTTGAAATACTCTCCTCTGAAGGGCGGGTCTCTGCAGGCGGGTCCTTGTAGGCTGGGTTTCTGACAAGCTGGGCTGGAGACTGGATTAATCTGTGGGCTGGAGAGTGGATTAATATGCTGGGGGGGAGATCTTACCAGCTGCAGAGTGTGGATTGTGACACAGATCGCTGCCAGCAAGGTGTGGGAGTTTCTCTGGCCTCCTCCGAGGCTCCATCGGGATGGTGGACTCAGGTTGGAAGTTGCTCTCGTGGTCCATGGAGTGCAGGGGGTTCACCGGGAAAGCTGGTTTCTGCTCTGCCGGGTGTACCTGTGTCTGAGGCTCAAGCATTCCTGGGTTTGAAATACTCTCCTCTCTGAAGGGCGGGTCTCTGCAGGGCGGGTCCTTGTAGGCTGGGTTTCTGACAAGCTGGGCTGGAGACTGGATTAATCTGTGGGCTGGAGAGTGGATTAATATGCTGGGGGAGATCTTACCAGCTGCAGAGTGTGGATTGTGACACAGATCGCTGCCAGCAAGGTGTGGGAGTTTCTCTGGCCTCCTCCGAGGCTCCATCGGGATGGTGGACTCAGGTTGGAAGTTGCTCTCGTGGTCCATGGAGTGCAGGGGGTTCACCGGGGAAAGCTGGTTTCTGCTCTGCCTGGTGTACCTGTGTCTGAGGCTCAAGCATTCCTGGGTTTGAAATACTCTCCTCTGAAGGGCGGGTCTCTGCAGGGCGGGTCCTTGTAGGCTGGGTTTCTGACAAGCTGGGCTGGAGACTGGATTAATCTGTGGGCTGGAGAGTGGATTAATATGCTGGGGGAGATCTTACCAGCTGCAGAGTGTGGATTGTGACACAGATCGCTGCCAGCAAGGTGGTGGGAGTTTCTCTGGCCTCCTCCGAGGCTCCATCGGGATGGTGGACTCAGGTTGGAAGTTGCTCTCGTGGTCCATGGGAGTGCAGGGGGTTCACCGGGGAAAAGCTGGTTTCTGCTCTGCCGGGTGTACCTGTGTCTGAGGCTCAAGCATTCCTGGGTTTGAAATACTCTCCTCTGAAGGGCGGGTCTCTGCAGGGCGGGTCCTTGTAGGCTGGGTTTCTGACAAGCTGGGCTGGAGACTGGATTAATCTGTGGGCTGGAGAGTGGATTAATATGCTGGGGGGAGATCTTACCAGCTGCAGAGTGTGGATTGTGACACAGATCGCTGCCAGCAAGGTGTGGGAGTTTCTCTGGCCTCCTCCGAGGCTCCATCGGGATGGTGGACTCCAGGTTGGAAGTTGCTCTCGTGGTCCATGGAGTGCAGGGGGTTCACCGGGAAAGCTGGTTTCTGCTCTGCCGGGTGTACCTTCAAAGGCATTGAAGAAATAGCTAAAAGGACAAGGGAACCTCCCGGCTCCGAGGCACATCTCTTCGACTCCACCGTTCCTCCCTGCATTAACATACGCCTCAGAGACCTGGGCCCTACTGAAGCAGGATGAGAATGCTATTCGGGTCTCCCAGAGAGGCATCGAAAGAGCTATGCTTGGAATATCACGTCTCACTCAAGTGAGAGAAGGAATCCGAGTTCTGACCTCCGTCGCTATTCCAGAATCAGGGGACGCTGTCTCGCTTTGCCAAGGCATCGAAAATCAGATGGGCTGGACATGTAATGCGATTTGGAGACAACCGTTGGACTAGAGCCGTTACCGACTGGATCCCACGGGATGTCAAAAGATCACGTGGCCGCCCACCTACAAGATGGTCAGACTTCCTTGTTAAGACCCTGAAGGAACGGTTTGAGGCTCTTCATATTCCTGAATCAACCAGATGCCATTGGGCTACATTGGCACGTGATAGGGGTCCAATGGAAATGTTACTGGTGCCCGCTCGAGCAAATCGATGAGTAACGGGATTCAAGTGATCAAGTGATTAACAAAACCATGATGAAATTTCCTCACATTGGTTTGAAAACATATGAATCTTATAAAGACACATTTTAAACAAACAAGTCTCCAAATGATTTCTTTTAAAAGTAAAAATGGAAAGTGGGAAAAAAGTTGCATTTTAGGAATCCACAAATATTCCTATACTGAGGAAATATTCCTCACTTCAAGGTTTGGCGTTTGCCTTAAGTCATTTAATTTTCAAGAAATATCTTTAAAATAGAAGAAATACATATCACACAATTTATGTGGTTAGTCAGGATTACAGCAGAAGTTCATTAAATCACATCTAGGGAATTTAAGTGAACTCAAGTAAGTAAATTAAGTGCTGAGTTAATTAAGTTGTTAATTAGTTAATTAACTATAATAATTTTAAGTGATGCCATTAACAAATTGACATAAATTTCAGTTTTTACTTTCCTATATTTAGAAGGTTTTCATGAACTGCACAAGCTTGAGGGCCTAATTCTTTCCACAGAGCTTTGAACCAAATAGTAACATATTTATAATAAGATTTTTATTATTTAGAGTTAGAGGCATTTTCTTTGTTTTTTGGCATTTCTTTTTATAAGTATTTTATTATACCACCGTGAGATATACAATTACAAAGATGTTCATATTTGGGTTTTGGTCATACAGTGTTCCAGCACCCATCCCCTCCACCAGTGCCCATCTCCCACCACCAATGTCCCCGGTTCCCCCTCCCCTCCCCCAGCCCACCTCCATGGCAGGTTCTTTATTTCTTTCCCTTTATCTCTATCTTTTTTTTCCTTCCCCTTCCAGACTATGGATTACAGAACATACATTAAAGGGTTGTCATTTGTATCTTTTGCCAGTATTTAATGCTCAGTTCTAGGTTGGTATTAGTAAGTTAAAGGCATTTTAAAACAATTTGGTTGCCTTTTGCTTTGCTTGTATAAATCAGGAAGTAGTTAGTCTTCATTTACCTTTTCTTGTAGAACATATCCATAAAAGTGAAACCAGCATATAAAGAGTGAATAACCACTTTGATATATGCTACCACAAATTGTTTTTAGTCATGAGCTTTTGAAAAGTAGATTCTAACTTGCTGTAAAAGAAAATATTGAAAACTTAGTTGCTTAAAATATTAATAGTCATTTATTTCAATTACTGTATTCAAATTGGACAGGGCTGTGTGGGGGAGATACGGGAGAGCTGAGCGATCCATTGCTCAGACAGCTCACAGGGCTGATGAGTTGATGCTGTTTATGTCTGCGAAGTTCCACCAGTTCTGTCTTTTAGGGCGTTAGTTCCCTTCTTCATTGGTGTCCCCATGTGGTATCTTGGACTTCATCACAGCACGGCAACAAACTTTCAAGAGTGATTTCCTCAGAGGCCTGGACAGAATGAAAAAGGCTTCTTGTGGCCTCACCCCTGTGATTGCAGAAGGTCACTTCTGGATAAGAATGTTGGCTGAGTTAATCATCAAAGTCAATCCAGATTCCAGGGGATGGAAAAGACCCCCATCTCTCCAGGAAAAATATCAGAACTCTTTTAGGAAGAGTTGTAAATTCACAGCATAACCCTCAATACTACTTGTGAAGACTCAGGGTAGTTGAATGAAAACTTTCCCAGATGGTTACTTGTATCACTTGTCTTCCCGTTGTTCATCGATTAGTTCAAGCAGGCACCAGTAACATCTCCATATGTCCTATCACATGCTAGTGTAGCCCAAGGGCATCTGCTCACTCCAGGAACATGAAGAGCCTCAAACCATTCCTGCAGGTCATGGGAATGAGGTCTATAATAGTTACTGGTTTTTGGCTTATCAAATACGACACAGGTAGCTTGCCAGGCTCTGCTGTGCAGGTAGGATACTATTGTAGCAGCCTCTCATCTTATGCATTTATTGTGAACCAACAGGGAAAGATCAGCTTTTCTGCTGGGTGGAGCTCTGACAAACTGTGGAGTCCGGAGGTTGAAAATGGAGACCCTCATGTGTGGGGGTTCCTCTGGCTTCTTGTAAGTCTCTGCTGGGATGGCTGGCCAGGGCTTGAACCCGCCTTCCCTCCTGGGCACTTCACGATGAGCTGGGCACAGGGAGAGCCGGAGGCAGCTCTGACCCGTGTATCTGAGTCCCAGATGGTAATCATTCTATTACATTTGAAGAGTAAGTCATGTCCTCCAGTTCTCTGTAAAACACAGATTTGTTCCCTTTGCAGCCGGCTGAGCAGCACGCTCTCCTAGAGTCAGCTGTCCTATTTCTGTACCACTCACTCTTGCTAAGGTTATTATATCATTTAACTATGGCTTTCCTCTACTGAGGTATAAAAAGATGCAGCCAGATAGCGAAATTGATCAGTATATGTAATGTTTTAGTATTCTAATTGAGAAGAAAAATGCTTAAGTTACACATATTTTTTAGTATTTTGTCAGAAATTTAAATTTGATCATTCCATTTGGAGGGAGATGAATGCTTCTGGTCCAGAGTTCACCTAGTGCGCAATGCCGGCAAAAGGAGTGGAATTTAAGGGAGTTGAGTTGAGGTTCTTTGTCGCTGGCAATCAGTACCAGGAGCTGGTATTCCAACTGCGTGTTTCCCTCCCCCTCTCAGGGGCAGACTTTCCTTGTCAGTCACTGCTCTCATTTTACAGGCAAACTCCCATCAGGTAGAAATGGGTCTGTCAGTTGGCCCATGAAGGTGTCTGTTTGCCAAGCATTGGAGCGGGTCTGTGAGATAGGCAAGTCATGGATATTCCTGGGGCTTGGTCCGGAAGGAAGAGGCTTTGCATGAGCCCAATGACATCTAAGATCCATCTAGACTCCTCTTTTGTTAGAAGTGAGCCCTTGCTCTTGAGAGCTGCTTTATTATTCTTTTTTAAATTTTTTTTTTTTGCTTTTTTGGGTCACACCCGGCGGCGCTCTGGGGTTACTCCTGGCTCTGCACTCAGGAATTACTCCTTGCAGTGCTGGGGGACCATATGGGATGCCGGGATCAAACCCGGGCCAGCATGGGCTGGCCGCGAGCAAGGCAAACGCCCTACCCGCTGGGCCATCCCTCCGGCCCCTAATTTTTTTAATATTTTTTCTTTGCTATTTTGGTCACACCTAGCAATACTCAATGGTTACTCTTGGCTCTACTCTCAGGAGCTCCACTTCTGTTGGTGCTTGGGGACCATATGGGATGCTGGGGATTGAATCCAGGTTGACTGTGTGCAAGGCAAATGCCCTCCCCCTCTGTACTATCTCTGTGGCCCCCTTGAAAGCTGTTTTAGATCTGCATTTGTGATGCAGAGCCCCATCCTGGTAAAGTTCTCTGCAGACATTACTCTGTAGCACAGTGTTGCTGGCAATCAGTACCGGGCTGGTATTCCTTGCAAAAAGCAGCAGGCAATGTAGCCCAGTTGGTGGAGCTCTATCCTGTGTCTGAGTGCCTAAATTTGTCATTAGTGTCCCCATTCCCAGCCAAGCTCTGACTAAGGCCATGAGGTGGCTTGGAATTTCCCTTCCACCAGGCAGTAGTGAAACATTGGAGGCAAAAGACACAAGAAGCTTTAGAGGGAGCTGCTTTTCAGCATCTCCAGATGTTTTGCAACAGGCATTTGTTTTTGTTGGTTCAGGGACCACACACAGCAGTGCTCAGGTCTCACTCCTAGTTCGGCACTCAGGAATTCCTCCTGACAGGGCTCATGGGACTTTATGGGATACCGAGAATTGAATCCAGCTTTGCCACATGCAAGGCAAGAGCCCTATCCATTGTGCTATTGCTCTGACCCCTTGCAACAGGCTTCTGCAAACATGATTCTGGAACTGTTTGAATCCTATGCACAATTTTAATCCCCAGGGCTGTGGCTTTAAATTGATTGGTCAAGGGAGACTGAGACATAAAAAGCAAAACCAGAAAAATGTAAGGTTTTCTTGTTTAGACTAGTAGTTTTCAAATGTTTAGGATTCACCTAAAGAATAACCCTAACCCTAACCCTAACCCTAACCCTAACCCTAACCCTAACCCTAACCCTCTAACCCTAACCCTAACCCTAACCCTAACCCTAACCCTAACCCTAACCCTAACCCTAACCCTAACCCTAACCCTAACCCTAACCCTATTGTTAGTTGAAGTGCTAATTTGAATTCAGCACATCTGGGGTAGGACCTACAATTCTATCTTCGTAACAAGGTTACTGTTGCTAGGCTGCGAGGACCACACTTCGGGAAGTGAGACTCTAAAACGTTTCCTCTCTGTGTTTTTATCAGCGGTGCTGATAGGCCCCAAAACAGATGTTAATCATATGAGCAGTGGGACCAGGCGGCTTGAGTTACTTTCTGTGTTTTCTGCTTAGTTGATCCTTCTGATCAAGTTGCTGGATTCCTCTGAACCTCAGTTGCCTTTTTCTGTAAAGTGGGAGTAATAATACCACCCTGATATGGGTAATTCAAGAGTAAAGGAGTTGGTTTGTAGCAGTGCCTGGCGCCTGTTGCTCTCAGATTCTGGCGCCTGCCGGTGAATGCAAGCTCCATTTCTCCCTCACCGCCTTAGTGTTCTCAGGTGAGCTGCCTTGTTCTGGATCGCCTCATGCTCCAGTCAGTGTCTTCCAAATGCACCATAAAAATCTGTTAAGACAAAGTCTACCTCTCCCCAAGAAAGGGCCCAAAACACTGGTTTAGTTTCCTTGTTTACAAGCGGACTAGGCTGTAGAATCTGTGATTGCTTTTTTCCCATTTAATTCCTGATTCAGGAACACACAACCTGGGAAAGTGCCAGACAAAATGGGGCCACGCTGCAATGTGGGTGACTGTGCAGAGCTCTGCTGTGCATGTGGCCAGGGGAAAAGCTTCAGGGTTTACCCGAACACGCCCTTCAGTGAGGGCAAGGATGGAGCGTTTGTGTGTTTATGTCTGAGTGTGTGTCTCTGCCACTGACCCCTCGTGTGACATGTGCATCCCCTGCTTCCTGGACCCCTGAGGTCAGAGATGCCCTTTGCCCCCAAAAGAAATTTATATGTGTGTCTGCCCCCTCCAAGTACTAACCAGGCCCTAACCTGCTTAGCTTCCGAGATCAGACGAGATCGGGCGTTCAGGGTGGTATGGCCGTAGACAATATATGTGTGTCTGTTACTTCCCTCCAGCCATTTTCAGCAAGGGAATAATTATCCCTCTGCTCTTCAAATCTAGTGCCTGTTCTTTTAAAGGGAGTCAGAGCAGAGGCTAATGCTAAAGGGAAGCTATGTTTATTAATTGGCTTTTAAAAAATAAGTTCAGGGGACAGAGAGGTAGTAAACAGCAGGCAGGGCATTTGCCTTGAACCAGGCTTACTTGGATTAGATCCCCACACCCATCTGGTCCTCTGAGCATGCCAAGAAGTGAACCCTGAGCACAGAGCCAGGAGTAGGCTCTGAGCACAGTCAGGTGTGGTCCAAAAAATCAAAATAATTATACAATAATTTTTTTCAAAAAGTGGGTCCAGTTATATATAGATTGAAGGGACAGATGCAAGTTTAGGATCGGATAGAAAATCTTCCTTTTGTATAGAATGACTGCATTTATTTGCGGGATATAAAACAATAGTATGATATCAATATCCAAGGCCAGGCAAAACATGGGTCAGGAGGTCTTGTCAGTGGGTGGAATCTACTGCAAATGTGGGAGTCAGAGGTTAGGTAAGGCAGAGAAAGGAACAATGTACCAATAATTGTTGGAAATGATAATACCAATTTAGAACTGAGCATTGAATGTAGACAAAGGGATATACATGATAACCTCTAAATGTATGTTTTGTAAACCACAATGTGTAAAGAAAAGAGACACAGAGAATGAGAGAGTGAGATAGTGAGAGTGTGTATGAGTGTGTGTGTGTGTGTGTGTGAGAGAGAGAGAGAGAGAGAGAGAGAGAGAGAGAGAGAGAAAGAGAGAGAGGAGGGAAAATGCCTGCCATAGAGGCAGGCTGGGGGGGGGGAATCAGGGGACATTGGTGGTGGGAAATGGGCACTGGTGGAGGGATGGGTGCTGGGACACTGTATGACTGAAACCTAATCATGAACATCTTTGTAATTGTATATCTCACATTCATACAATAAAAAAAAATTTAAGGAAAGAAAATCTTCAGTCTGAATTCAAAGTTATTTTAGTACTGCTGACATAAAAATACCTTCTCGAAAAATTTGTCATTCAATGAGTTTTCGCTGGGGATTAACATTTATTCAGCTGCAGTAGTTTATGTTCCATGAGTCTCGACAAATATGTGTGCTTTTCTAAACAAGGATATTTTCATCACTGCAAAGTATTACACATTTGAAGATTCTCCTGCCTCAGATAATTGCTAATTTGATTTTCCCCTCTTAGATGTGCCTGTTTGGGAAATGGAACCTCTACACAAATGGAATCATGCCTGTTTGGGAAATGGAACCTCTACACAAATGGAATCTTATAATGAACTCTTATTTTGCGTGGTGGGGGGGGCACATTTGTTGGTGCTCAGGGTTTACTCCCGGCTCTGTGCTTAGGGATAACTCCTGGCGGGCTCGGGGACTCCTTTGAGGTGCCGGGATGAAACTCTGGTGACTGAATACAAGGCAAATGCCTACATGCTATAGGGATTCTTTTCTGTCTGGTCTGTTTTGCTCCGCACTAATGCTTTTGAGAGTCTTTTTTTTTTTTTTTTGCTGTGTTTCACTACTTTCTGTAACAAGACCTTGGGAAAAAACAAAGACATTCCAGGACTGTGGAGATGACTCAAAAGCCTGGAGTGCATGATGCTTCGTGTGTGAGAGCCCCGAAGCTCATTTCCCGGCACTGCTGGGAGTGACCCTAAGTGCTGGGATGGGAATAGCCCCCAAGCACCTTTGGGTGTTGCCTCCAAATGAAAAACAACCCCCTGCAAACCCACCGCCCAGACCAACTTCCCAAACCCAAATCAGATTGGATCCTTTTAGTTATATCTGTCAAAGTATGAGCTGTTACCCGGATATGGCTAGCTAATTATCTGTGTACCGTGAGCTATTGTTATTGAGGTGACATTAGTGGAAACCGTTGTACTTGTTTTCGCTTTACATCACGCATCTATTCATGTGACGTCCTTCTTACATGATGCATCACCCTTTGGGGCCGGTGCCTGCTCTGCTGACCATGCATGCATGGGCTGTTTCTGTGGCCTTGGTGTTTCTTGGTGTATTTATAGGTTGCTGCTGTTTCTTCCTGTACATTGACACCCCGGAGCACCGAGAGCCCAGCAGCACTGAGGCATGCTCACATATTCTGTCGCCGAGTGACAGGACAGTGCTGTGGCAATGCTTGCCCGGGTTCGTCACTGATTTGGGGAGTTTGAGTACCAGGGACCTTCATCCTGGGATTTAGAAGCTCCAGACTTTCTGGCTTTTGTGCCCCAGGCCCTGGTCAGTTGCTGGAGGAAGGTCCCTGAGCAGTGCAGCAGCAGAGGGAGCAGGAGGCAAGTCAGCACACTCATTGCCAAGCTGGGCATGAGTGTGCCCCTTAAAGGGCCCCACTGCCTTTTGCACGGTGATATGCTGGTCCCGGAGTTCGGCAAAGAACAAGGTGTCCGTGGAAAACCACTGCTAGTAACAAAGTCCAGCCACTGAGCAGTCTATGGAGCAAGGACATCAGGTTCAAAGTCTCATTTCTTTACGTCACCCGTCATCTAGTTGTGTGGCTTGGTCAGGATGCTTTTTGCTCCCTTGAGTACAGTCTCTGGATAATGTGGATATGAACTATCAGGGGCTTACTGGGAAAGTGACAGAAGCTACCATGCTGCAAGGGGTGAGAGGGAGAAGGGGGCCGAGACACTCCTGCCACTGCTGGAGTTCAGAGAAAGTGTAGGATGCTTGAGGGGGCTGGCATGAGCGAGTTAAAGGGACTTGGCTATGGGTCTGAAGGATTCATACAGGTCAGTTGAATGGGGAAAATTAGCAAGAAAAGCATAGCCTTGAAATGTTCTCAGGTGGACATTTAGCTCATCTTTACAGGGGCGAAGCACACCCAGTGCTGCCCAGGGCTCACTGCTGTCTGTGCTCAGGGATCACTCCTGGGGAGGCTCAGAGACCGTTTGTGATGGTATGTCTAGAGCCCAACCTTTAAGGAACTGTTTCCTCCTGCACAGAGACGATGGGCAGAGAAGGCAGATGAACGCAGGTGAACACTCTCCAGAGATCTGGAAGCAGAAGACACAAGTGAGTTTGGTATCAAGGCCAAGGTGAACTCTTGGGAAAGTGACATGTACGTGCTTAAAGGCAGAGTCACTGATGAGAACTGAGAGTCCAAGGTTCAGAGATTCTGTTGAATCATTTTTCTTTTTTTTTGCTTTTGGGGTCACAACGGCAATGCGCAGGGGTTTCTCCTGGCTCTGTACTCAGGAATCACTCCTGGCGGTGCTCGGGTGACGGTATGGGATGGGGATCGAACCCTGGCCGGCGCAGGCCGGCCGCATGCAAGGCAAATGCCCTACCCACTGGCCGCATGCAAGGCAAATGCCCTACCCACTGGGCTATCGCTCCGCCCCTGTTGAATCATTTAAGCCTCGTTAAAAGCCACAGGCCGCCGGGCCGGGCGATAGCCCAGCGGGTAAGGCGCTTGCCTTGCACGCGGCCGGCCTGTGCCGGCCTGGGTTCGATCCCGGCGTCCCATATGGTCCCCTGAGCACCGCCAGGAGTAATTCCTGAGTGCAGAACCAGGAGTAACCCCTGAGCATTGCCGGGTGTGACCCAAAAAAAAAAAAAAAAAAAAAAAAAAAGCCACAGGCTAGCCGGCAGGTTGGGGGGTAT
The DNA here is from genome assembly GCA_021461705.1 of Cryptotis parvus. NCBI lineage: Eukaryota > Metazoa > Chordata > Mammalia > Eulipotyphla > Soricidae > Cryptotis > Cryptotis parvus. The sequence goes on along the minus strand of JAJIBD010038286.1, from coordinate 11,010 downwards.
GCTACATACTCACGTACTCAGCTGGACCTATTTTGGGCCTGTGAGGTCTGGGATTAGGGGCAGGGAACAATCCCTATGGGTTAGAATGACTTCCTGGTAAGTGTAAGGTGAAATTCAGTCCTGGCAGCTTTGTGATCCCCAGCGCCCCAAGTATTTACTAGGTACTCTACTGCCTTGTGAGCTCCACAACAGAAAGGGTTGCAGCCCTCTGCAGGGCACCCTCAAAAGATGTGCGCATGGTCAGGCCAGGAGCGTCAGTGAGCACTGCAGCTGGAGTGGGCGAGCACACAGCCAGGTAGTGTCCCCCGCTGAGCTCATGTGCAAACACTGTGAGTGAGAAAGGAAGCGCTGATGAGCCTGGTAAGGAGTGTGGGAGCTCTCAGCCTGGTGTGCGCCCTGCAGCCGGCACACCTCACACGTGAGCCCACAGCCTGGTGTGCCACTGAAGTCAGTGACAAAGGGAAGAGGGGGATGGGATGAGAGAGAACCGACCTCTAGGCAGTGAACTGAGTTGAGAGGCAGGTTGCTTGCAGCAGCTCTCTGTCTCCCCAGGAGACTCTGGGGACACTGGTGTCAACTCTAACTGGCTGCGTTGTCCGTGGCCAGGGCAGAAAGGAGAGGGACTGAACCTCGGTTTCTCCCTTAGTGACTTTCCTTCTTAGATGTGGTGGGTGGTAACGGACATCCCGATCTGGGTTTTGCTCTCTGACCTCCCTTTGCTTTGGGTTAGAGGCTGCACCCAGTGGAACTCGGGGCTGCTTCTGTCTCTGCTTGAGGGTTTTTCCTGCTGCTGTTCAGAGAACTCTGCAGTGCACGCAATGGGCCTGCGTCTCCCTCCCAAGGTGTGTGCGCTGGTCCTGTGAGTCATCTCTTGGCCAGTTGGCTCCCTTGGAAGGACTGTTCACATGTTTCCCCAGCTTCAAACGGGGAGAGAATCATGAAAGATTTTTATCTATATGTTGAATCAGAAGAGCAAATATGAAACTTTACATATGGATCTCATTTGGTTAAACATATATAGGAGAAAGTGTTAGGGCCTGCAATTCGAACCCCAGACACCTGCAAGGAGTTAAAATGTTTTATTGAAGAGAGTTAGTACAGACTTACAGTTCAGGGCCACATCCTACAAAGGTTACAGGCGTGCCGTGACCCCCCAACACTCCCCACGTAGAAAAGGGGTTTCAGTAGCCCCAAACTATGTTCTGTGCCAACAGCTCTGATCCTCCTCTTGGCTGGTGCCACTTGCGGTCACTTTTGTTCTATTCTTTTCCCCAGAACTGGCCAACTACCAGGTTTCTACTTTATACTGACTGTTGTTGTCTTATGAAGTTAAGATCTGCTCATCCAGTTCCCTTTCCCAGGAATTGTTCTGGGATGTGATCTCAGGTTTATGCCCAGACATATCCATGCAGAATAGCAACAGTGAGCGCTGCAGCAACAGTGAGCGCTGCAGCTGGAGTGGGCGAGCACACAGGTATGAAAGTGTCCCCCGCTGAGCTCATGTGCAAACACCATGAGTGAGAAAGGAAGCGCTGATGAGCCTGATAAGGAGTGTGGGGAGCTCCCACACTTTCATATTTGTTCTTCTGATTCAACTAAATGGCTGCACTGTGGTCTAACATCTCCCCCTTCAACTAGTACCTGGCTTAAATCATTTACTCATTTCTTCTTCTGTCCCATATGAGAATGTAGGACGAACATCCTTACATCCTTGTTGGGGATGGTTGGGGTCCCCAACAATACTGGGAAATGAGTTTTCTTCTACCTCCGAGCGCGGGAATGGATAAAAACTCAGGAATCCGGCACAGTTTTAAAAGACTTTACTATCACAGGTTCTGATATACAATCCAAGAACAGGAAGAACCCTGGACTCTGAGTTCCCAGCTAGGCCCCGCCATGTGTAGGCCAAGATGACTACCACCATGTGTTGCAGCCCAACAGAGAAGCGGAGAGGACGGAGAGAGGAAAAAGCCAAGGGAAGCCAAAATGGCAAAAGGTCCCTTCTTTTCCTAGCTTCTTTTATAGACTGAAATTTGCCAAAATCTTCCAGCCCAGGGACCGGAGCGATAGTCCAGTGGGTAGGGCGTTTGCCTTGCACGCAGCCGACCCGGGTTCGATCCCGGCATCTCATATGGTCCCCCCAGCACCGCCAGGAGTGATTCCTGAGTGCAGAGCCAGGGAGTAACCCCTGAGCATTGCTGGGTGTGACCTAAAAAGTAAAAAAAGAAAATCTTCCAGCCCAGCCCATCTTGGGTTGGGCTATCTAGAGATGTAGTCACATAAATGACCCTTTTGAAATGTAGATCTTTAGGTGAGCCTTTGGCTCAAGCTTCACAAAAGCCAGAGCTGATTTCCAGAGGCAAAATCTCCCCTAGCAGAGAGAGGAGGGGCCGCATCTCTGAACCAGGAAGCAGTTCATAATGTAATTTGTAGGAAATGGCATTAATACTTTTTTATTATGAATATATAGCTAGCAGATCCCAGACGCTGGATCCCACTAAAGTCCCAAATCCACCAGAATAATTCATTTTGGCATTACCTTTAGAGTCAGAGACACATTAGTTTGCCCGGGGCGCACTGGCATGTCTCTGAACCAGGAGAATTGATTACATTATGTTGATCCAATGTGGCCAAGTGCTCTTGGAATATCTATATGTATGTGCCACACGGGGACCTGTGGGAATAGAATATTGATCTGGGGCAAGGGAGATTCATGATAAAAAATATTTATGCCATATAAAATTATGAAATCAATCCAATTCTGCCGAACTCCCATTGTGTTGCTCGGGAGGGACCAGCTCTCTAAGTGTAGCTGCAGGCTAAGGCTCAGTAGGGCGTGTTACCCAACAGTGTTGAACAAAATGTATCATTTACTAAGCAGGGTCCCTCGGTTAAAGCAAACAGTAACAATAGCAAGAGACCAGTAACAAGCTCTCAGTGAAGTGAGCCAGGGTGACCAGTTAAACATTCTCTCAGACCATCCTCCTGTTCCTGAATTAATAGATTCTGTGTTACTTCTTAGAGGGTCCCTCTAACCACTCTGGGTGGCTAACATAGAAGCACCGTTTTCCCCCTAGGATCACACAGAGCCCTCCTTTCTTCAGGAAGAGGTGGTCCAGGTCTACCTGTTCTGGAGTCCCACCTCTGCAAGAGAATCCACCTGGAGTTTCTCCACTGAGAGCGCAGAAGCTAAATATCATTGTCTGCTTTCTCTGACAGCATCTATAAGTATACATTGATGGTAACCAGAGAGGAGACACCCAGCTCTATGTATCCTGCAATCCTTACGCTTGCCAGTAGGGGGAACCGGGATGGGGATGTCTCTAGCTATCTCTTCCCCTCACGCCCCCATAATAATATACCTGTGGTATAATTTTTACCACTAAACACAGGTCAGGAGGTCCTGGCTTAGTAAAATATAATGGAGCTGAACCATTCATGCAAGCAAACCAAGTATTGTTGGGTCCCTGGTAGAGGGGTTCCCTTTGCTGAACCTTGGTATAATTACCAGGAGGCCACTTCAAAATCTGGTTACAATAGGCACGGTAAGGGGAATTCTGCAAATCATAAGTCCCTGAATGAATACAAGTCCCCATCCCATACATTTCCTCCAGGGTTAAAGTACCACCTACCTATGGGCATTGGTGGTTCTTTTCAGTTTTCTGAATAGGGTGTTTCACCACAAGACCTATGTAGTAGGGGGCGTCTAGGACCTAAACCGCACCAGCAATCCTTGGTGATGTTAGACCAGGTCGCATTCACAGAGAAGTTGGCATCTAAGGTAGAGAGAGTGACTCTGAGTGATCATATGGCCTACAATGGAGAGGTGGCCTGAGCCTTTGCAGTATATTTGGGAGACTGGGCAAGTCTTAGTGGGGAAGGCCAGGATATGTTCATACAGGTCCCTATTTGGGCCAATCGGTATATTTTTCTTGGGTATGATGGCAAGTTTCTGGGTAGTGAACTCTGTCCTTGTTTAACCACCAGCAATGTATAAGCAAAGTCCCCAAGTCTTTCCCTTCCTTCAGACCTGAGCCCATACATACCCCATTGTCGCAGAGTGATAGTAATCAGGTTTCAGTGCCTGACTCCCTGGCACTTGGGGTTAGGGGCATGAACGAAACTGATATGAGGTTCCCGCTGAGCTCCCCCATGACTCCCAGGCAGCACAATGGTATTGCGAGTCTGTCTCGCATCCCTCCGTTCCCAGGCAAGGACAGACATAAAAATCACACCCACTTATAGTTTGCTCGAGATTCAGATTACCGCTGCGCTTAAAAATATCCCTGGAGATCACTCCTGTTGGGGCTTGGAAATCTTCAGCGGCTGCTAAGGCGGGGCTGTAGAGGAGATTCAGAGGCTAGGTAAGACAGAAATGGAACAGTGTGCTAACAATTGTTGAGGGTACTAATGCCAACCTAGAACTGAGCATTAAATAGAGGCAAAAAGATACACATGACAACCCTTTAATGTATGTTCTGTAATCCATAGTCTGGAGGGAAGGAAAAGAGAAAGAGAGAGAAATGGAAAGAAATCAAGAACCTGCCATGGAGCAGGGCTGGGGGAGTGGGGAGGGAACCGGGGACGTTGGTGGTGGGAGATGGGCACTGGTGGCGGGATGGGTGCTGCAACACTGTTTGACCAAAACCCAAATATGAACTTTTTAATTGTATATCTTTGTAATTTTAAAAATAAAAAAAAATTAGAAAAATAGATCAAATAAAATAAAATAAATAAATAAATAAACAAACAATAAAAAAATTAAAAAAAAAAAAAACAGTGTGGATATGACTGACTTCAAGGTCAAAGCTGACTTCTGGAGCCTCCATTCTGTTCTGAGAGGCGTCGCAGCTAATTCTACCAGTCCGCGTGAGCAAGTACCCAGAGTCACGTCTTGGGCGCGCGAGGATTCTTCTGTGTACCTGCCGCCGTGAGCAAGCAAAGATAGAATATAAACCGGTGCCCCCCACGGTTTCGTTAAGTCACTTTTTCAAGTCTTATTTTTAGGGGATTGTTTCCTGATACTCCCCCACGCCACTGTTTTGTGTCGTTCTGCATATCAAGGGGGGTGGCGGCCTTCACATGAGAGGCGCAGACCCAGGCGGTGATTCCGTGCACTTTCAAGGCCGTTGGCATGGCCAGGATCACAGCATAGGGGTCTCTCCACCGGGTTCAAGGGTAACTGTCTTATGTCCTCGAATCCAGGGCAGGTCTCCAGGTGCTTCCAGGAAGCAGTTACTGGTTCCTTCTCACTCTGGAAGTGCGCTCTGAGCCCCGTTGGAGCTGGGCTCCTTTGACCTGTCGCGCTTGTAATGACTGCAGAAGGGCGTGATCAGACATTTCTGCCAAACTTCCTCTCTTAGGCTCCTCGGGCGCTGGCGGCTGGGCAAAAAGAATTTCAAAGGGGTAAAGTTTTTCCAGCAGGGGAGTTGCGCACCCGCAATAGGGCAAGTGGAGGGCAAGCACTTAGTCTCTGCCAGTCTCCTGGGTTAGTTTGGCTAAAGTCTCTTTTAAAGTCCGATTCGTTCTTTCTCCCTGCCCAGAGCTTGGGGGTGGTATGCACAATATAACTTCCAATGAATCCCCAGAGACTTACCTGGGAGTTGAGAAACCTGAGCAGTGAAGGCCCATCCGTTACCTGCTCCTATGGGGAGGGAATAAAGTCCTCCCGGAGTTTCTTAACCACAATCCCAACGCTTTCATTCCTGGTGGGAAAGGCTCCGTCCATGTCTAATAAGTATCTATAGAAACTAACAGATATTCATACCCCTATTTTCCATTTCTCACCTCTGTGAAATCCTCTTTCCAAGGTAATGAAGACTCCTGGTACCTTGCGTTTCTCCCTCAACTGGACACATGCCCTGTTTATATTTGTTTGCTCGCAGGCCACACAGCTGCTAGCGATGTCCTTCACCACGGGCTGAGGGATGATCAGGAAGTGTAGCACCAAAAGGTGACTGAATTTGTTGTGTCCGAGATGGGGCTGTCAAGTAGCTGTTTGAGTAAAGCTCTTCCCAGTGAGTGAGGCAAAGACCAGGCGCCTGTTCTCTGTGTGTACCGGGCCGGGTCCAGTTGCTTCCCAGGAGATGGCAAGGAACAGTTTGTGCTCGGGAATGGTGGGGAGTCTCCGGCAGTACTGGTTCGGCGGGGCCACCAGGGCAGCAGTTTGAGTTTGGGCTTTTTCCTTTGCCTCCTTATCTGCCCAGGGCCACTGGACTCACCTCCTGCAGTCCTGCGCGAGTGCATAACTCAAGCTGCTCTTGCTGGTTTCCACACTGCCTTTAATGGGCTCAGAATCTCCTCTTTGTTCTTGATTCCTTCCCATTCTGCTGTGAGCAGTCCCCGGTCCTGATAGATGACCCATGAATGTGTGGGTAGCAAATGCATTCCGGCAGTCTCGCCTTCTGCCATCTCCAGAGCTCCGTTAGCGTGATCAGCTCAGCTATCTGTGCTGAGGTGCCTGCAGGAGAGGCCGATCAGCTCAGCTATCTGTGCTGAGGTGCCTGCAGGGAGAGGCCCGGCCCATAGCTCTGGATTGCTAGTTACCTCTGCTGCCCCGGGCATACCTTTGTCTTTCTACCGTGGAGGCTGCTCCCATGGTAAATAGAATCAAGTCAGCCTCAGGCAATGGCTCATCCTTCCAGTCTGGCTGCCACTATGTCTGTGACAGTTCCTCATTGGCAGTTGTGGGCTCCTCAGCTAGTTTTGGGGCAGCAGGGATGCAGGATTGAGGGCGGTTGGGGTTCGGAAGGTGGTCTTAGGCTGATTCAGCAATAGTGTTTGGTAGCCTGTAATTCTAGCATTGGTCATCCACCAATCTGGTGGATTCTTAACCAATTTTTCCACATGAGTGCAGGACTGTGGCCCGCACATCCTGTCAGTTTATCTGCATCCTTCACCAGGAGGGCTATGGCTGTGATAACGCGTAAACAAGGGGGCTCACCAGCGGCTAGTGGGTTGAGTTGCTTTGAGAGGGTATCTGCTGGTCAGTGCCAAGCCCCAACTTCTGTGTCAGGACTCTGGGCTATCCCCCACCTTTTCTCCCACGAACAGGTAAAAAGGCTTAATCACACTTGGGATGACTTAGGCTGGGGCCATCAGCGGCGGCTCCTGAGAGTCTGAAAGGCTTTTTCCACCTCCTCAGTCCACTTAAAGCTTTTCCTTCTTTGGTCAGTTCACAGAGGGGGGGGCACCTTGGCAAAGCAGAAGCCAGCAGTCCCCTAAACTAAAACTCAGTACTGCCTTGGGTGGGCCTGAGAAATGGGTAGTACCTTCTTCCTGGGTCGACAGCATCCGCACCGCTCCATAGAGATCCCTCCCAGACAGGTTGCCTGCTGAGGACAGGGTTGGGCCGTCTTTTGCACAGACTCAGTAGCCCAAGTCTTGAAGGGCTTGTAGAGGCCCTTCCAGTGGCCTGGGCGCCAGATGCCATAAGTTTCTGCTGATTAACATACTGGAGGAGAGGTAGCTCGGGAAAGCTGACTCTGGCCTCCGCATCTCGGCATGCAGAGCCTCATGGAAGAGGGATCATGAGTTCTTGAATCCTTGCGGCAGGCACCTGTCAGTTTCCCGGGAGCCCTTCCTGGGGATCTGACCATTCGAAGACCAACAAGGGCTGACTTTCTGGGGCTAGTGGATTATTGAAAAAGACGTCTTTCAAGTCTAGGACCATATAGATGGTTTTCTGGCTCCAACAATCTCAGCAGGGCCTATGGGTTTGGCAGGGTGGGATGAGTGCCGCCCACTCTTCTGTTGATGCCTCAGAGATCCTGTATTGGCCTGAATCACCTGTTTTGGCTCTTTTGACTGGCAGGGTGGGGTGTTCCAGGGAGACTGTGGGGGACTAGGATCCCAGCTTGGCTCAGTTTATCAATGTGCTTCTGGATCCCTTCATAGTTACCAGTGGCTATTGTCGGCCCCTGATCAGGAGAGTGGATGCTCTAGTTGGGCGAACACAGTGCTGCTAAACTGCCAGCCCAGTGTGTTGTCCTCTGCCCATACCCAGGAGCCGGGCATGGAAGTCCTCAGGGAGGAGAAGCCGGGAGCAGGGATAGCTCCTCTGCTAAGTGTAAGAGATATTCATCTGCCAGGCGAGGCAGGCAACTGCCTCTGGTTGTGGTGGTTCTTCCAGGGGGTTCAAGGTTACAGAGACATTGTCTTCTGTAAGGCAAATTACAGCCCTCAGTTAAGTTACAAGTTCCGCCCAAGGGCAGTCAGGGATAAAGAGGGAGGTGTCTTACAGCACCTTTTCCAACATTAACACTTTGTCCCAGTTGCCCCTGGACTCTAATGCGGTCATTAATGATCTCCCCGGGGGTCCTGTCAGGCTGAGAACTTGGCCCCGTGTCTGCAGGGAATGAGACAGATTTCCCTCTACTTTCTTCTCGGCCAGCGACTTGGGAAGGGGCCCATGCCTGGGCGCCTCAGTCGATAGAGTCATTGTGTCCTTGTCCGTCTCTTTCTCTCTCTTTTTTTTTTTTTTATCAGTGTTTATGTTGATTTTATTTATTTTTTTAATTTTTTTATTATACCACAGTGAAACATACAATTACAAAGGTGTTCATAATTGGTTCTCGGTAATACAGTATACCAGCACCCATCCCTCCACCAGTGCCCCATTTCCACCACCAATGTACCCCACCCCTCCTGCCCACCCCCATGCTGCCTTAATAGCAGGTACCCCAGTTTCCTCTCTTTCTCTCTCTGTCTCTCTCTCTGTCTCTGCATCTCTCTCCCTCTTATTTTACACATTGTGGCTAGCCCTGCAGGTATTTAGAGTTTATCACTTAAGTCTCTTTGTGTGTATATTCAATGGTGAGTCTTAATCTGCCATTACCATTTCCCACATTTAGTAAAAACACTGGTATCTATTTATGTCGTATTAATGAATGCAGTCATTCTATATCTGTCCTTTTCCTTCTGACTAATTTCACTCAGCATGATAGTCTCCATGTCCCTCCATTTGCAGGTAAATTTCATAATGTCATCTTTTCTGACAGCCGCATAGTATTCCATAGTGTAGATGAACCACAGTTTCTTTAGCCAGTCCTCTGTTCTCGGGCATTTAGGGTTGTTTCCAGATTCTAGCTATAGTGAATAGCGCAGAGATGAATAAAGAAGTACAGATAGTGTTTCTGCTATGTGTTTTTCGGTCTCTCGGGTATATTCCCAGGAGTGCTATTGCTGGATCAAATGGGAGCTCAATATCTAGTTTTCGAGAGGAATGCCCATATTGTTTTCCAAAAAGGGCTGGACCAGTCGGCACTCCCACCAACAGTGGATCAGAGTCCCTTTTTCCCCACATCCACGCCAGCACTGGTTGTTCTTGCTGTTTTGGATGTGTGCCAGTCTCTGTGGTGTGAGATGGTACCTCATTGTTGTTTTGATTTGCATCTCCCTGATGATTAAAGATGAAGAGCACTTTTTTCATATGCCTTTTGGCCATTCGAATTTCTTCTTTTTGGAAGCTTCTGTTCATTTCTTCTCCCCATTTTTTTGATGGGGTTGGCTGTTTTTTCTTGTGGAGTGCTACCAGTGCCTGATATATCCTGGATATTAACCCCCTTGTCAGATGGGTATTGGGTGAATATCCTTTTCCCCACTCTGTGGATTGTCTTTGTATCTTGGTCACCGTTTCTTTTGAGGTGCAGAAGCTTTTTAGTTTTATATAATCCCATTTGTTTATCTTTGCTTCCATTTGCTTGGTCAGTGGTGTGTCATCTTTAAAGATACTTTTCGTTTCGATGTCGTAGAGCGTTTCTCCTATGTTTTTCTTGATGTACCTTATAGATTCATGTCTGATGTTGAGATCTTGAATCCATTTTGATCTGACTTTTGTGCATGGCGTTAGAAGGGAGGTCTAAGTTCATTTTTTTTACATGTAGCTGCCCAGTTTTCCCAGCACCATTTGTTGAAGAGGCTTTCTTTGCTCCACTTAATATTTTTTGCTCCTTTATCGAAGATTAAGTGGTTGTATATTTGAGAATGTGTTTCAGGATACTCAAGTTCTATTCCATAGGTCTACAGGTCTGTCTCTATACCAATACCACACTGTCTTAATTACAACTGCTCTGTAGTAGAGCTTGAGGTTGGGAAAGTGATACCTCCCATCTTCTTTTTCCCAAGGATTGCTTTAGCTATTCGTGGGTTTTATTATTCCATACAAATTTCAGGAGTGTTTGTTCAATTTCTTTTGAAGAACATCATGGGTATCTTTATAGGGACCGCATTGAATCTGTATAAAGCTCTAGGGAGTATTACCATTTTGATAATGTTAATCCCTTCCGATCCATGAGCAGGGAGTATGTCTCCATTTCCTCAGGTCTTCTTTTATTTCCCTGAAGTAACGTTTTTGTAGTTTTCTTTGTAGAGATCCTTTACATTCTTTGTCAAACTGATTCCTAGGTATTTGATTTTCTGCGGCGCCAATTGTGAATGGGATAGTTTCTTTAATGTCCTTTCTTCTCTTTCGCTGTTTGCATATAGGAAGGCCATTGACTTTTGGGTATTGATTTTGTACCCTGCTACTCTGCTATAGGAATGTATTATTTCCTAGGAGCCTCTTGGTAGAGAGGTTTCGGTTTTCAGGTATAATATCATGTCATCTGCAAATAGTGATAACTTGGCTTCTTCCCTTCCTATCTGGATGCCCTTAATGTCTTTTTTCTTCCCTGATTGCTATGGCAAGTACTTCCAGTACTATATTGAATAGAAGTGGTGAGAGTGGGCAGCCTTGTTCTTGTCCCTGATCTTAAGGGGGAAGGGCTTTCAGTTTTTTCCCCATTGAGAATGATGCTGCTGTGGGCTTGTAGTAGATGGCCTGGATTATCTTGAGGAAGGTTCCTTCAATCCCCATTTACAGAGAGCTTTCATCATGAACGGGTGTTGAATCTTGTCAAATGCCTTCTCTGCATCTATTGATATGATCATATGGTTTTTAGTTTTTTTTTTTTGTTGGTATGATGTATTATGTTGATTGACTTGCGGATGTTGAACCATCCTTTGCATTCC